>JADDOH010002061.1:0-11734 GCA_016648135.1 Agrypnia vestita | reverse complement strand
CACATCTTTACCTGCTGGAGCTAGGTAAAGACGACATAATGTTACAGTCATCTGTTTTGATGCACAATTCGGATCTCTTTTACATTCATACACCTTTTTCACGCTCGTCAATTGTCATATTTTCTTTACTTGGACGTAAAATGTCAAGCTCGAAGGTTAGATTAGGTAAGGTTAGGTTAAGGGTAGTTCTAATAATATTCTTTGTGTAATGTTCTTTGTCAAGAAGTCCAAAATATTAATCAAGGGTTAGAATAGAATTTAATCAGGTACTCTAATTCATCAAAATATTATCACGATATTGTCTGGACTTTTAGCATGTGTTAGAAAGAACTAGAAGCGTCTGGAATACGCAACGTTATACTAGAAAATTTGCGAAATAACATACCTTATATAAAAAAGCAACGCCATTGTGAATATGCAACAGTCTTATTTTGACGTTTGGGCTAAACCATAAAAGTGAAACTAGCTGGTGAGCAATAGACGCGAATAGACGGGCAAATATTCTAGAAGAATGAAAGAACAGTGTTCTAGTTAAATTTCTGTAATCAATAAAAGTTATTTTTTTGTAGTTTTGCATTTCGTCTTCATCACCGCGCACCCGTAACAATAAATTGAGGATATTCGAATACTTTTTCATTAAATATTATTGAAATTTATTTATCTACATTTTTAACTGGTTCAAGTACAAAGTCGGCCCTTAGTACAATATCCCATAGTGATTCAGTAACCTCAGGTTATCTCCCAATCGGAAGTGACTATGGTGAGTCACGAATACAGAACAATCACTTATTCCAGTGAAACTCATTCATACCGGCAGATAGATTCCATCATGAATGATGTAAGCATTATTGCAGATTTACAATACTTTACAATTATGCGCTTTTTTTTTAAATATTTGTTAGCTCAGAAGTGCATCGGACGATGATCTTATAAAGTATTGCAGTTTTCGCAGTACACACCTTAATTACTAGAGAAAAGTAATTCAGCTCGATGCCTTCAAAATGAAGTGTTGGCGAAAAACGTTTCGAAGAATTTGATGATAAGTATTCAAGGTTTAATAATGAAATTAATTGAGTAAATGAATTACCCGAGGTAAAAGACTCATAATTTTAACACAGTTTGGCGTTAAATAAATCTTTTTTTTCATGTGTTGTCTTTTATCGAATAATATCGCAATAATAGGCGAAAAACTTCCACATACCCTAATCACTATGCAGACTGGGCAAGGAGTTTAGTGATTATGTGGATATATTCTACGACAGCTTAACAACTCATAAGGTTTCTGACTCTTTCATCTTTAAGATCGTATGTGGGCTATAAAAGAAAAATGCAGCAATATCCGAAAAATATAAATTAATATTGTGAATGCAGTCACCGAGAATTACTAATTTAAAATGTACTGAATTATAGATTTTTTGTATCTATTCCATCCAAAATAATGTTTCCTGTAAACTTACAGAGCACGTTTCCTATAAATTCTCGAATTCAATACATTATAAATAAGTAATCCTCGATGAGTGAATTTTTTTTGGATATTGTTGCTTTTATTTAATTAATTTTCGATGTATATTTTTTATTTACATAAATGTCTTTTTATAGTTTATTGAGATATTTTAAGACATTTTTATTTTAATTCGTGATTTTTATTTTGGTTGCTTTATCTTATACATTTTCTTATTACTATTTAATCTGCAAGGATTTCTCTTTGTTTTCTTTTATTTTTAATTTTAATTTTACCATTATTTTCAATTGTGCCATGCACCGCATGCTTAGACAAATAAATAAATAAAGTATTCATCTTTCAATGAGATGAAATTTTGCCGACACTCTGACATTACACAGCCACGACTTTATATTTACATATCGCTACAATCTTACCCTGCATGAGTTGTAAGAGACCATATTTTCCATCCAGTGTCAGGAGTATACAGCTTTCCTACGTTTGGCAGTTGTAATTAATACTCTCGGCTCATTCATGTATCCTAATACCTATTCATTGATAATGTGATTCACCCAGGAGAGTTCTGACATTCGTTGGTAAAGCCAGATCTCAAGTGCTTCCAACCTTTTAAAAGAAGCTTATTTTGACACCTCGATTCCATACGTGTTACCTTTTATTTCCCTCCAATGGCTACTCATAGTTACGCCTCAGTTGAAGAAGAAATTATGCATTTCCACAAAAATGCTAACCATTTCAATTTATAAATTAATTTCGTTTAACTTTATTAAATTTAAAAAAGTAACCCATAATAACCAAGTTTTTACAATACTCCCTTTCTCATTTTCGGGTTTCGTCTCTACCATATGCGTCGGAACCTCCATACAACTTACTACTGAGTTGTATAAAAAACCACTAAAATTTCTAAAAATCCAAAATTATACTATAATTATTAATTTTTTTAACGAAAATTTGATACATCTTCTTGATCATTGCCACGAGTCTGCTTGCAAAGTTTCAGCTCGATTGGATCGCGGGAAAAGGGCTAAAAATCGATCCAAAGTTTTTTCGTCAGACAAGCAACAACCAACCAGACGCTACGAGTTAAAAGAAAGGGAGTAAAAATAGCAAATGCCTTCTAATTCCTTCATTTTAACCATATTTATATTCATGGAAATTGGTGGAGAAGGCAGGGGTAGAGGTGAGGGTTCATTTATTTTTCGCAGGATCCTAAAGGGTAATTATGCAAAATTTGACTTCGATCTAACTAAAATAGGTATTAAGATTTATAAAGAGCTAGTGATAAGTTTATAAGCTGTAAGTTTATGACTGTCAATCCTTAAAAATCCTCTTAATAATCTGTTCTAAAATCTAAGTCAAAGTAATATTATTTATTTTTTAAATATCAATTCAGTTTTTGAAATATGCTATTTTTATCGCATAATTTATTGAGTGGGTATTATTATAGAATTTTTAATTATTAACATAACATATAAACGATTAAGTAAACATAAATAAATATTAAAATTGTTGATTATCTCAGAACGCAACAATCTAACTGATTTTCGTCTTGTCATTCTTCAATTCAATTCTTGCTCGTAATAATTCCGAAAAATAATCCTTAAAGACAACTTTTTTACCAAACGACCAACCACTTCATTTTTGTAACGTAATATTAAAAAGCTTTTTAATTATTTAAACAGAGGCTATTAATCACGGTGAAATTAAACAAAATGATATCTTTAAAATGAAGGCATTCAAAAGATTTTTCGCCAACAACTTAATGCCATTTTCTTGTCCCAACCGAACCCATTAACAATATAAAAACTTTATCTAATTTTGCCCTAAAACGTTTTCGCACGCACGCCGCTGAAACACAATTAATTAACAATGTATTATGCGTTACCGGAAAAGCATAGATAAATAATATTATATGAGGGTGTAAAAGCAAAGGCAGCAATATACAAAAAGTAAAAAAAAATGCTTCGAATACAGTCATCGAGGATTACTAATATAAAATGTATAGAATTCAGTATTTTATAGTAAATATTGTATGTATGAAAGTGAAGTTGGAACTGGTAAAGTAGGAATGAAAGTAGACTGAATGCAGTGCGATCACTGTGTAACAGTCAAAAGTAAAGATAAGGATGATAAGTTTAGCTATTCTGGTGTATATTCATTGAAATGCAACAATTGTCCCGCGTTTTATATTGGGAAGACATCGCGTAATGTAAAAAAGTAACCAATAAAAACCAAGTTTTTATTATACTCTCTTTCTTTGTAAAATATAACAACAATTAAAGACGAATTAAAACATATAACATAACACTAAACTTACAGTAATTTAATATATTTCTTAAATGTCAGATCTTTTGAGCTTTGATAAGACACTTCATTCTTTGAAGATTAAATTCTAAAAACATTTTCGAAATTCGTAGTGAAGTACCTATTATGTATACCGATGGAGTAATTCAAATTTAGAAAATATTCCGCGACGTTATCGGACCGCCGTTGCTAGTAATCAAACTTTGGTAATGATTCCAATTTGAAAAAAACATTAAAATTTCTAAAAACCCGAAATTATACTATAATTATTAATATTTTAACGAAAATTTGATGAATCTTCTTGATCGTCGCCTCGAGTCTGCTTGCAAAATTTCAGCTCGATTGGATCATGGAAAAGGGGTTTAAAATGGATCCAAAGTTTTTTCGTCAGACAAGAAGACAAGCAGACGCCACGTGTTAATATAAAAGGAGTAAAAATTAGAGTAAAAGAGCACTTGCGTTATTTAAAAAGTAGCGGGTTCTCAGAATTTGTAAACCATTTAATTGAAAAAGAGCACACATTCAATAATAGGAGGAGATAACTTAGAGGCATTAGAGATAAGAAAAGCCATTAATATGAATCGTAAAATCATTAATAATCAAGTTAACTTATCTTTTAGTCCACTTTTAAATATTTTCCCTCTTAATAGTAATATTTCCTGCGCACTCCCACCCCCTACCCCCACTATTGGCACTCCGTCCTTTTCACGCTGATGTATGACTAGTATATAAGCACCTAATTTTTTAATGATTAGTCAGTTAAGATTCTCCCTAAAGAAGCTACAGTCGTAGCGAAACCTGGTCGAAATCGACAGTAAATATAAGTTGTGTTTAATCAATTTATTTTTATTTCTTCTTCTTCTTCATCAGCCTTCGTCTTTCCTCTGCTGGATATAGGCCTCTTCCTTATTTTTCCATTCTTCCCTGTTGTATGCTAATTGTAGCCATTTCTTTCCCCCCTTAAGCGACTATATCATCGGCCCATCTCTTTTGAGGTCTTCCGATGCCTCTTTTATTCTCCCAAGGTCTCCATTTCAGAACTCTGGGAGGCCATCTTGTAGCAAGGGTGCTTGCCTTGCAAGGGCAGGGGCACCAAGGCAGGGGCCTTGCAACATGTCCTGCCCATTGCCATTTAAGCTTCGCTACACGATCCATGATATCCACTACTCTAGTTCTGCGCCTAATTTCGTCAATTCTATCTCTTAGGCTTACTCCAAGCATGGATCTCTCCATGGATCGCTGTGTGCATTTGACCTTTTCTACACTTTTCTTTGTAAGGGCCATAGTCTCCAATCCATACGTCATCACTGGCAGTATGCATGATTCAAAGGCTTTTCTTTTTAGGCTAATTAGCCTAAGGATCTCTTTGTTCTCGAAGATATATTTGAGTTTGCGAAAAGCAGCCCAGCTCATTCCTATTCGTCTTGGCAATTCTGATGTTTTTTTTTATTTATTTAAATATAATTATTCTCTGGTTATTTTTATTTTTATCCTTGAAAGTGATTCAATTAATATATTTTTATTCTATTTTGTAGTTGGATTTTTAGATAAGATATTTTTCGTTAATTATCAAAGAACTGTGTTTTCATTAAAATATATTAAATTCTTCGCACAAATATGAATTAAAATACAATCGCGGTAAAACAATAGCAGAAAATGTACATTTTGAGATAAACCCTGCAAATCACTGTAAACACAATACCTTATTTTTTGATTAAATTTAATTTTTAATAAAACATAATGCCTGTATTAAACAAAGCGAAATTTTCTTGTTGTATTGTACGGTTTGAGCCCTCACTAAACAACATAATAAATTGAGCAATGTTGTTCCGAGTCATAGTATAAAGGCGGCCATGCTTTGCAATTATATTTGCAGTTTTAAATTAAAAATTCATTAGTTGAGATTAAATTGAAACCGCATCTCCTCACTTAAGGTTTTTTTCTGCAGGATGATACAATGCTTAATTAGATCAAAACGAGAGTTGGTTAGTATAAACGGGGTAAATGTAAACGTGTGGTCTCCCATTCAAATGTTGTTTCCGCTCAATAATACTTATCGTCAAACTTTATTTTAGAGTGTGAACCAGAACCAAATCTATGGCCCGAATTCAGTGTCAATACTTGGATGATTTAAAGGTTAAAGTACGCTTATAATTTATTTAATATTTCAGGCATAATGCTAATGTTATTCTAATAATAGTTTCGGTTCTAGTGTAATGCTAATAATTCGGAAGAATCTCAAAACACATAAAAGATATTGCTAAAAAATTCCAAACCATAAAAAATAGATATTTAGTGACATCTGTGGTCATTTAAAGGGAATGAAAAAGCTTTGGATGCCGGTAAGTAATTAAAGTAATACTGAAAAAAATCTACCTTCTCAACGAAAGATATTTTAAATTGTTTCCAGTACCAAACGTGGATGACATTTTCAAGCAAGTTTCCATATTGAAAATATGCAAAGAAAAAACCTCACAGAAAACCAAGAATACTTCAAGCTTATGAGAAATGGAAACCAATTTATAATGCCTAAATTTAAAACAACCCAAATGCAGAACCACTATATTTATAAAGCCATTAATTACTATAATAATTTACCTATCGAGATACGCTGCGTCAGTAACCTTTCAGAGCAAATCAAAAAAATTAAAACCTTCCCAAAATTAACTTAAATCATAAATCATTTAAACATATAGCTTTTTTCAATACTTCATTATCAAATTACCTTTTATTACCGTATTATTATATGACTCGCATATGTACCTACATATATATAAAATAAGAACTGAGGCTCCCTCATCAGACTCAAGAGCTTCTCTTCACTGATGAGGTCTACATGACTACAAAGTATTTTAAAAAAGTCTATTTGATATGTTTATATATAAGAATTGTATTTGTACCATATATTAAATTAAATTAAATAAAAATTCAACTTTAAAAAATTTGATAGACATGGTATTCTATCATGGGTGTGTAACGATATTGGCCTATTCAAATAGACATTGCTGAAAAATTATACGAAAATATCTATCTGCTAAAGTTTATAATAAAGAGAAGCTTCACAAACCGTTAAATACTCTATAATTAAATATTTTGCCGGATAGGTAGGTGCGGACGAGCTTTATTATCCTCTGCACGCGGGCGTGTAAAGCAGGCTTTATGTTATTTTGTTTAACGAGATGTCCAATCACAGACGCGGGCGTTAGCACCGAATCTGACCAATGAAACGCGTCCTTAGAGTTAGACTTTGACTTTTACACGCGAGTTGGAATCAAAGATGGCGCGAGATAGGGACGATTGTTAGGCGTTACAAATTAGAAAGCGGCACTTGAGTTTTCAGCTTGAAGGTCGGCGGAGGCTTTGTCGAGGAGAGTCCGAAGTAAGGAAGATAATTTGGCTGGATCGAGGAAAAAGCCAGAGGTTGATAATAATTCAAAGAGAATTGGAACAGTGAACAGCTAAGCATTTTCAATATTATTTATTTCTATTGCCTTTTTCGTGTATTCAATTTAGAACTTTCTGGATCGTAACAATTATTGATATATGTTGTGGATTGTTTTGTTACGTATTTTGGGCCTAGTGATAATTATTACTATACGCGCTTCGGATTTAATGTACAAGAAATCGTAATGTGGCGACTGTGAATTATTGCATAACGCTTATGAAATATATAATTCTGTCGCTGTTCATATGAAAAATCATTTAAATTCGATATTCATATATTACCAAAGATATAAAGGCTTTAAAATGGAATACTTTACTGACGAAGAGTGTTTCGTGTTTGTTTGTGGGTTTTAAAATTCAGTATAATTATGTATATTCAATGTCGCGAGGTTCGGAATGTGCGAGAGGTTCTTCAGGGCGGATGTATTCTTATGCTAAAGAATGCTTTGTTATCTATACTGGCGATTGAATACACGGATTTCTATATGATTTGTATTGTTTGGAAATAATTGGGATCGGAGTAATTATGTGTAATTAATATCACGATTGCTAGTGTGATATTGGTTCAAATCGAACGAGGATTTCTTCCTGTTATTACCGCCACCTAGCGGGAATCAAGAAAGGGTTTGAGCCTTCGCTAAGGATTGGTCTATAGTAAGCGGCAGTACGTGGCGCGTTTCATTTGAGTGTAATAAGTTTGATTTAAAATTACTTTATATCTTGAATTACAAAGGAAATTTAAGTTCATTTTTTCTTATAAAACCGGCCCATATATGAAATTGTCAATTATATTTTAGAAATATACGTTACTGACACCTGATGGAAAATTTAGGAAACATTTTGAGTCTCCGCTAACGAGAATAGCAATAGGGGGCGCAATATATATATATTCTCTTAGTAACGAATAATTAAAATTGGACTTCTCTGGTTTTTATATATTCCTTTGTTTCGCTTCATTGCAACGCTAATTGAAATTGTTTTATCTTCATTAATATATATATTATGTTATATTATACGTTGATACGGCATATTTATAGACGGAGTAAACATAAACATCAGCTTATTTGACTACAGAGAGGAAGAGTTTGTTCACAAAGGGCATTAGATATTATCAATTTCGTATGCGATCCCAAGATGTTAGAAATATTTTAGTTAATATAATTTCTTTGAATATTTGCTGCGGAATAATATTTTATAAGAAGTTCATAACTACTTGTCAACGGACGATCTTATAAACATAGTGTATATTGCACAATATATTGAAATCAAAAATCTACGTATTTCCTAGGTGGCGGAACTCAAACATACCTGTAATTATAATTACCTTTCGATATATTGCTACGCCTTTTAATCGGTTAACCCAGCTTGGGCGAAGTGGGAAGATTAGGTCCCACACGTCAGGGCTAATAACGGGCTTCTTTTGCTTTTATTGTTTTCTGTATTCGTTATTATTTATTAGGTGGAAACGTGAGAAGATGTTTTATTTTATTCATTCAATAAACATAATATCATATTTTTACGAGTCACGATAATTATTTATATGACAAATTGTTTAATTTTATTCATTCAATATAAATAATTTCATATTTTTACGAGTCATCATAGTTATTTACTTATATGACAGATTGTTTTGTTTTATTCATTTAATATAAGTAATATCATATTTTTTACGCGTCACCGTAGTTATTTATCTATATGATTTTATTATTATTAGTGATGCAACGAATACTAATTTCACGAATTCGAGTATCAAGCCTACTATTCGGTGAATACGAATGCGAATGTTTCCACCAGGTGGCGGGACTCAAACATACTTGTAATTATAATTACATTTTGATATATTGCTACGCCTTTTAATCGGTTAATGGATAGTACATGTGTAATGTTTACGCCTGCATGTGATATCACTATGCAGCGTAGATGAACTATATTTAAGGGGTTTATGTCCTGCATGTGCTCGGCGTAGAGGGAATAGTCACATTGTTTTATTCATTCAATATTAGATATTTGAAATGTTTTCTAGAACATTATTCACTATTGTGGGCAGTTCGCGGTGTGTTCAGGGGTAGTTAACCTTCGGTCTTCCGTGATCACGTTATTTACTAATATGACAGATTGTTTTGTTTTGTTCGTTTAATATAAGTAATATCATATTTTTATGAGTTACCGTAATTATTTATCTATATGATTTTATTATTGAGAGTGATGCAACGAATACTACCTTCACGAGTACGAATATCGGGCTTACTATTCGGTGAATACGAATGCGAATATTTCCACCAAGGTGGGGGAACTTGAACATACTTGTAAATATAATAACCTTGATGCAACGAATACTACCTTCATGAATACGAATATCAGGCCTACTATTCGGTGAATACGAATGCGAATATTTCCACCAAGGTGGGGGAACTTGAACATACTTGTAAATATAATAACCTTGATGCAACGAATACTACCTTCATGATTACGAATATCAGGCCTACTATTCGGTGAATGCGAATGCGAATATTTCCACCAAGGTGGGGGGAGAACGCAAGCATACTTGTAATTGTATTGTTTATGTCTGCTTGTGATATCACTATACGGCGTAGATGAACTAGTTTGAAAGGGCTTATGTTCTGCATGTGCTCGGCGTAGAGGGAATAGTCTTCATGTTTCTAGGATCCTATACAGGTTTACAGGTGCTGATATTGAAATATATATACAAGAAAAACACTATTTTGGGAACCATTAACTGGATGGCAGATATTGAAGCACACATACACACAAGGAGGACGTTATGTTAAATACATGACTGGAAAGTTGTTATTGGAAAACACAGGCGTCCAGTCGGCGGGACGCAAGCATATTTGTAATTATATTGGTCATGTCTGCATGTGATATCATTGTACGGCGTAGATGAACTAGTTTTAAGGGGTTTATGTCCTGTATGTGCTCGGCGTAGAGGGATTAGTTTTCTTGTTTCTAGGATCTAATACAGCTTTACAGGTGCTGATATTGAAATATATATATATATACAAGGAAAACACTATTTTGGGAATCACTAACTGGATGACAGATAATGCAGCACACATACACACAAGGAGGACGTTATGTTAAATACATGACTGGAAAGTTGTTATTGGAATACACAGGCGCCACTAGAAGATATGGGCAGTTTGCAGAGAACTTCAACTTCTGTCAGTTAAGGACCATTTACTATTACTATTCTTTCGCCTTTTTGCATAACCGTGGATGAACTAGATTGAAGGGGTTTATGTTCTGTATGTGCTCGGCGTAGAGGGAATAGTTTTCTTGTTACTAGGATCTAATACAGTTTTACAGGCGCTGATATTAAAATATATATACAAGGGAAATGAAGGGCTACACAGGCGCTGGTAATTGCTCAATTTTGGAGAGTTATATTACTTCGGATCAGGATGCCATCTCAGAAGCAGACCAACTACAGAACTAAGATAAGAACATTTGATATTATTTATTCCTGATGTTTTCTTATGTGTATCAAATGGAATGTTCGTGCTATATAATTTGTCATTGTCTCATGGTCACTATTCATTTCATTACGTGGGTTCAGAGGTCGACGGTAACGGACGCGGAAACAAATTAGTACTGATGTCGGGACGTAACGTCGGGATTATATCTTAATTATCTTTAGGATAGAAGCGAGGTCATCATACGTGCATTCTGCATTTCAAACGTTTTACTAACATATATAAATACATATTATTGCGTTTTACAAATTGAATAGGTTCGCGGAAAATAGGTATTTCGCCCGGTTGTGCAATATTAACTTCCAACGTAGCATAATGAGATCTTATTACCGGCGCTAGACTCTTAAGGTTAGGCACGCGGGGATTATAAATGGGATAATGAACGAGAACCGAATGGGGAAGTTCGTCTCTTCATGGTCGGGAGGCGAGGAGTCGTACGTCTTTCACGCCCCGTGATCTTGGGGGGCAGAATTTCGATTGTGGAAAAAGATGTAGTTGGATCTACTCGCGTGGCAAGACAGGGTCGAATGTCGGAGCGCGCGTTCTCGGCTATGGAGTCTGATTAGATTGGAGAGACACCTTAGGTCAGGGACTATGTAGGGCCATCTTAACTGTATCTACCCGGTTGTGACTGGGTTTTAAAGCCAAGAATTACAGGATGGTCTGAAGGTCTTGATGCGGTTACCCCTCTAACATCTAAGGGGAAGAACCTCTCACGTCTTTTCGGGCCCCTTGGTGCGACGAGCTCGGGCTCTGGTTATGAATGTATGTGAATGTAATAACTCCGTACTCAAGGACGAGATAGGACGTTCCTCATGAACGAGAAATTATAAGAGGCAGGTAGCAGTTCGACGATCAACACTTATGCTCGGGACCGCTTTAATGAACGAGATCTGTTAGCAGTTTAACAATCAACTTTTATGATCGGGACCGCATTCAGGAGCGCGATGGCATTACTAACACCATCATTCTCACCAGTCACCACCTTTTCTAACTTGCTGTATACAGAGACCTTCGGAGTTCTCTCTTCCCG
>JADDOH010002060.1:0-261509 GCA_016648135.1 Agrypnia vestita | reverse complement strand
TGTGGTTATTCATTATGAATATAATTAAACGAATTAACTTTGTTTATCACTACTTAATTTGTGGTAAAACCAACCGGTTTCGGAAACAACGTTCCTTCGTCAGGGTATACTTAATACTAATTAAACTTTATAAAATTATGAACAATCATACCTCAGTGTCACGTGTCCAAATGGGGGTAAAAAGTGGGGGGTGCAAAAGAAACAGGTGATAGGGTGAAAGGGAACATATTTAAGATAGGACTATAAGTTAGATTTTTTGGTTATTTATAATAGATTCATTATTATTTGTGGCTTTCTTAATTTCTAGGGCTTCTAAAGTATTTAGACGTCTATTTTTACTATCAATGTGAAGAATATTGACTCTATGGTTATTATATATAAAACTATGGTTATTTTCAATAATCGGCAAATTCGTCTCTCTGTCTATCTGATATAAATTTGCATGTTAAACCCCGTATAAGAAACCCTGAGTTCTTCAGAATAAGTCAGCACACTAATAATGTCGGTTACTTTTCTCCCATCACAAGGTTGTGTCGCACATATAATTTGTATTGTGCTGACCCTAACATTGATGCTGATATTCTTGCAGACACGTTATCTTCGTTCAAAAACTCACTCATACACAACATCCATTTTCTAAACGACGACATGAACCTATAGATCATTAAATACTAATCGCACTACACTCAAACACAAATATATAATATACATAAATGTACATGTGAAATATAATTAATTACAAAAATACATGTTACTAGAGCATGCCGAAGACACTTGTAATTGGGATAATGGGCCTAGTCTTCACTACAATGTTTATTATCTGAGTGTCATGTACCCATTATCCTGTTAGTGTCTCTAATAAATAAAAAATAAAAATAAAAAAAATTCGGAAAAATTTGAATTTGAATTGAAGTTTCATCGGGTGTTTATAAACTAAAATGTAAGGTCTGTCCTTTTTATATTGGAAGAACGTAATTTTAATAATAACGAAGAAGAGTCGTAATTTTGATATCAGGATTAAAGAACATATAAGATGCTTAAATAATTCAAATTTTGGGGGATTTCGCTCAATTATGTTTGTTCCTAGGCTACATTCTCAACATTTATTTATTTTGGTCATCCAACAGGAAGACATAAAAATATGATAAGACAAGATAACAATGCTATGTGGTTTAACTCCCCAATGCATAAATGTTGGACACTAATCATGCAAAAGTGATTGTTTTCCATGGTGTTAAGTGAATCTTCTATTTTTAATTTCGACATTTTTTTTTGTGTTTTTCATCGGGTGTTTGTAAACTAAAATGTAATGACTGTCCCTCTTTTTATATTGGAAAAACGAGTCGTAATTTTGATATAAAGTAAATATTGAAAAAAAAATGCAATATTGCATATTTCAATAACTATTGATTAGGTCATAGTCGCTTGAACATGTTCGACTCATCATCAAGGCAGGAATCCACCTGTAAAATTTTATATACGTTTATTAAAAAAAAATTCTTTGTAAACATCCTATTACTCATACATAAAGCATCTTTATTAAAGGTTTGAACATACTGTATGCTTTATCTCTTTGGACATCGCATATGCTAGATCATTTTGGTTTTCGTACGTTCGGAGAGAATCCATCAGCTATGAGTGCATCTTGCACTGTTTTATATATTATATAATTTACGCCCTCGAAAGCAGTAATCAGTCCGCCCTCTACCTCCGCGGGTGAAGGTCGCTCTCCTGATGACGCTGAATAAGAATTCAACGAAACGTCGAGAATCGTTTCTCGGAAAAACATATGGTTCGTATAAAATATCCGCAACCAGTTACAGTTCAATCTTCCTCTTTTGGTGTCATGTCAGGTCCCCCCAACGTTGACTATCACCCGAGAGAAAGCGTCCCTGTCCTGGGCAGCACGAAATAGCTCTCCAACACTTGTTATGCCCGTCCAGTCGCGTATATTGCGGAGCCAGGAAATTTGTCTCCTTCCAACACCTCTACGACCCTCTATCTTGCCCATAAGAATCAGGTGGAGCAATTCATATTTTTCTCCTCTGAGCACATGACCCAAATACGATACCTTTCGGATTTTGATATATGTCAGCAACTCTCTATTCACTCCAGCTCTTTGAAGAACTCTTGTGTTGCTGACCATATCCGTCCAGGGTATCCGGAGCATTCTCCGATCTATCCACATTTACAGTTCAATATATCATAAAAATCTGTAACATCAATATTTGATTTCTATTTTTTTTCTCCAAAGTATACGCTTACAAAAAAGTCATGCTTCGAAGTTTCCAATACGCGCGCCTGCTGTTTAGCGAAGGTCTCTTATTCAGTCGATCATTCGAGGGATTCAATTCGCTTAATCCAGCTACGATCCTGGCTCACCTGTTCATCTCAACGCAAAGCACAGCATCCAGCAATCCCAGTGACAAATGTGTCAAATGTGACAGTAAATCTTTTGTCTGTGGTAATAATTCCGCCGCTGTTTTCCTCCAGTAGATGGCGTTGTGTGTTCCGACGCTTTAATTCAGTGCGCCGCTCCTGTCAGACAGTTTTCCCGCCATCTGCGGCCCGCGCCCAATCAATCATGGCCGACCGGAGTTCTTTATTTGAATTTCTGTAGGGTCTCCCGCCGTCGAAAACAAAAATAAAATATGTTTAAAATATTGGCGCGGGAAAAACATTGAATTAATTCAAGCCTTTTTTACTCCCTTTACGCCTCGTGGCGTCTGCTTGCTTGACGAAAAAACTTTGGATCGATTTTTAACCCTTTTACCATGATCCAATCGAGCTGAAACTTTTCAAGCAGACTCGTGGCGACGATCAAGAAGATCTATCAAATTTTCGTTAATAAAAATAATAATTGTAGTATAATTTTGGAATCGTTACAAAAGTTTGATTACTACCAACGGCGGCCTGATAACGTCACGGAATATTTAAAATTTGAATTACCCCGTCGTAGGTATAATAGGTACTTCACTACGAATTTCGAAAATTTATGATAATTGGTTCACAGATGACAGCACACTTCGGTTTTTTGGGAAGAAATCAAATAATAAAGAGATATTTTTAGAGATTTCTGACATAGATATTTGTCTAGACGTGTTTCATTTTCAGTCAATCAATTATTTATTTACATGATGGTAAACTTAATTTACGAAGGAAGGGAGTAAAATAAAAACTTGGTTTTTATGGGTTAGTTTTTTTATCACCAACTGTACTGCCTCACACTGGTTTATATGACCGATGCGGGGCAGCACGTCTTGTTAAGAAGTCTTAAAAATAGCTTCTTTTTCTTCTTCCTTTATTATACTTGATCTGAATTGACAGGTCGGTCCTGGTCTTGTGAGGAGGACGTCCAGCTCTCTCTCCATCTCTCTGGTGGTCTCCCTGGCGGTCGGCGCCCCTCTGTAATCCCGCGCATCGCGGCTCTGGGAAGTCTCGTCTGCTCCATTCCCTCGACATGGTCCCTCCAGAAACGCCTTCTCTGCCTGCTCCATCGTACAATGTCTTGTGTGTCGCAGGTTCTGCGGATTTCCGCATTGGGTACTCTGTCTCTGAGGGTCTTGCCCGCAATGGGTCTTAGGGTCTTCATCTCGGTAGTTCTGAGGAGGTGTTTAGTTCTCACCGTGTCCGCTCTTGCTTCGATACCGTATGTCATGATAGGTCTTATGCATGTTTTATATATTCTGACTTTGCTTTCCACTAGCATATGTTTATTGGCCCATACAGGGTCTCTTAAGCATCCGGAGATAACCGATAATTTGTTTGTCTGCTCTTTGACTTCGTTGTACAGATCGCTGAAGCTAGATATCTCCACTCCAAGGTACTTAAATGTCATTACCTGATCTATGGCTTATTTTCTACGACCAGTTGACATCTTCGAGGTTGTCTAGATATTATAAGACCAATGAACAGGACCGATAAGGGAGCATTTGCTTATAATACGGTCCTGGGTACTTTACTGGGTATTCACTGTGCTTTAATTCACACTATTCATTCGAGATTATTCAACAAATACGTAGGTAGGTACTTTTAAATGTCGCCAATTCTTTTGTCCATCGCTGCTTTATGGTCAATCGCACGGGTTCGCTCACTTCTATGATATCGCCGTACTTTCATAGTAAAGTATTCCGCGCAGCGGTTACGTCGCCCCTAAATAGGGAATTTCATTTTGTGAAGTTTCGAGTATGATCGACGGCCTTCTAAACGTTTCCAGCTATTTCCGATCAACTGCAAAACGTCTGGAATGCTGCAGAATGCGATTACGTGTATTTCTTTAAGTTTTTGCAGTCTCGTGACGAATTATGCTGACAGATCAGTCATGGAATGAAAAACAAAGAGAAAAGTCTCAGATTTTTTTAGATAAATTCCTTTATCTCCCTTAAGTTCTCAGTACTTCCCATTCAGTATATATTTTAAGATTAATCTAGAGATGTAGTAAATAAAAATAATAAAGTGTGCAGAAACATTTTCTACGTTAAAGAGTTAAGGTTGTTATTACGGTCGTTAGACATATTTAACTGTAAATAGTTGCGGATATTTTACACGAACCGTACGTTTTTCCGAGAAACGGTTCTCGACGTTTCGTTGAATGCTTGTTCAACGTCATTAAGAGGATGACCTTTACCCGCGGAGATAGAGGGTGGACTGATTACTGCTTTTAGTTTGTAACTGTCATCTCTATTGAAATAACAAACCATCAAGTATTTGGCGCCCTGTTCTTACGACATTGATTCAACCCTTGAGAGACGTCGCAGTAAAGTCCGCCAACGTAACTAGTACATATTGCACACTGGCGACCTCTATCGTTGAAGAAGTGAACACTACACAACAAAGTGCATATATTTTACGCCCTATTAAGCAGTAATCAGTCCGCCCTCTACCTCCGCGGGTAAAGGTCGTCCTCCTGATGACGTTGAATCAGCATTCAACGAAACGTCGAGAATTGTTTCTTGGAAAAACATACGGTTCGCATAAAATATTTGCAACTATTTACAGTTAAACATTTTCTACGTATTTGGTAAACAATATGTCAGAAAGTGCTCATTGGCCCATTTTTTTTTAAAGCTTATACGGTCACCCCAGTACAGTGGATGTAGGGGAGGGGTGACGGGCATAGACAGCACAACCTGACTGATAAAATCCCATAGACGAGGGGCATTCTTATGCTAAAAATGTGGAGGAAGTGGCTGCCCTCAGCGCGAGAGGTTTTATGGGGGCTAATCCCGTAATTTGAAAAGATCCCGCCTATAAAAGGCTATTCGGAAAGCCCTCCGTATTTTTAAGATTTTCTATTCTGGCATACCTTATCTGGAAATTTATGTTAGGGTATAACGTTTTATCGGCATCCCTTGGTACAAAAATTGTGCTAAAATCATCCCTTGAGTGAATAACACTTCATCTTTTTTACTTCCTTTCTTTTAACTCGTGGCGTCTGCTTGCTTGTTTGCTTGACGAAAAAACTTTGGATCGATTTTTAACCCTTTCCCGTGATTCAATCGAGCTGAAACATTGCAGGCAGGCTCGTGGCGACGATAAAAATGGTCCAACAAATTTTCGTTTTAAAAAAATTTAATAATAATAGTATAATTTCTGATTTTTCGAAATTTTAATGTTTTTTTTCAAATTGGAATCAATACAAATGAGTTATGACCCCGACGCGTGCGGTAGGCACGAAACCTGATTCAATGAGAAAGGGAGTATAAAAAAACTTGTTTTTATGGGTTAGTTTTTTGTGCTCTATTTGCTATATGTGATGTCGTAAGACCATATCACCATAGGCCAATTCGACACAAAATGCGTACTGAAATTTATCTCAACACTGATCTATTTTCTTCCTATTTTTTTTACTCTTACCCGTGTATTTCTGTTCAGTGAAGAGGAACCCACCACGAACTCAAGGCCGTTTCATGACCAGCTCTCATATCGGCCCTACACTTTCACCACCCAATTCGGCATTTTTTAATACTGAATTGGTCATCCTCTCCGCGCTACTTAAACTCATATAAGTGCAAGCGGCGCGGGGAGGCGTCCACACAAAACCGCGTCACTGTCTTTAATAGCAAACCATACAATAAAATGTGATATGATACAATGATATACATACTCGAATATGTGAGGAAATACCGTAGAGACAGTTAAACAAGATACAATAGTCACTTCTTCTTTTTCCTTGTACTATCCCAACTCATTGTCTAGGTAGGCTGTTGGAGTCGGCTCTTCTCGTTCTCAGGCTGCATCTTCTTCGGTTCTGGGTGTCGCTTTCATCCAGGCCGTTTCTCTGTAGGATTTCGGAGCATTGAGTCATCCAGGAGTTCTTTGGTCTTCCTCTGGATGACTGTCGATGAAGCTCCACAGACATTGCCTGCTTCACCGTGTGGTCTGGTGGTCTCCGTCTTATGTGCCCATACCATCTCAACTGTCGCTCCTCCAGCTTGCTTATGTTTATATCCGTGACAACCAGGCTACGCCGAATGCGTGAAATTTCATCCTATATTTTAGTGTTACTCTTTCTGTGTACAGTAGTGTTAATTTATTTTATTTATTATGCATAAGTACGATTACAAAGACAATGATAGTTACCTGAAGGGCGAGGGCCTCCGACTTACGCCGAGGGTCGATGGAAGACTGACATGCCCGTATAGGGCGTTTGCTGCTTTTTATATGATTTGCGAACAAATAAGTTTCTTGAAGTCTGGCTGGATGTGTATAGGTGTGCTGACAGCGCGGTGGCCCACATCGGGAGCTCGTGTATCCTGGTGTACCTTGACTTTGTCTACGCGGCATTCTTGCCATGTGTGTGTATGTGTCGATTTGTCCGCTTCTTCACTGTATGGGTGAGTTCTGTGAATTCGTGACCTTTACGTGGGTGCATGTGTACCTATATGTTATTTAGTTTTATCTTTTAGTGTACCACTCCCCTGAGGGAAAAATGAAAAGAAAGTTGAACAACACAAACAGAGGACTCGCCAGTCTGGAAAACCACTGCCGGCAGACATAAACCACGGTAGATATCAAGCTTATGACGTTACAGGTACAGATTTTTAAAAAATCTTGTCAACTGGGTTATAGATGAAAATAGCTAGTAAAAGAATGACCATAACACAACAGTCACACCCCGCAGGGAGGCCCCCTGAGAATTTCCCAGCGGGATACCCACACCCGAACAAAAGATCTGAAGCACGATACGTCGTTTGCATCCCTGAGAAGGTCAGCGTTTCCGAAGGTAACTCCACCTAACCCTCTTAAGTATTTCCGTTCAAGTGACGCTGGCTGTCATCAGAGTGTTTGCTCTGGTTCATGGTACACTAGCCATGATGTTCTCCTTCCAGGGCCATGACTTCCGGCAATCTCTTCCTGCATTCTGCGTTATCGTCCGACAGATTATCCGAACCATGTGAACGCACCGCTCGCTGTACCCGTGGCGTCATCGGGCGATGCGAATGATGCATCCCTCGAAGTCCGATCAGGCTGAAGAATGCGAAGGAATTTCTGTAATTAAAGCCACAATGAAAGGGGATGTTTTTATAACCAACCCTTGGGGGATTAGAAATTACGCACACATACGGCTCCGCCCCACCCTTCTTGAAAGGGAAGTTTAAGAGAATAGAACGCCTAAACTTTTGCTATAATTCTATTTTCAGTAATAGTTAATCACCCCGTTTAACTGTTACGAAGATTGTGCTGAATTTGTATTCAAAGCAAAGCGTCTGTTATTATTTATTTATGGTTTTTGTGTTTAATTTGTAGAACTCCATATTTATTTTTAGCGAAATTTAAAATAAATTAAATTTTAATAAATATTATTATTAAGTTCTACGGGTTAAGTATTTTTATGTGTTACAGCTGTTTCGGCTTGTAAGGCCATTATCAAACAGTGGATATACCACGTACAAACGACTTATTTATACAATTTTAAGTTACCCCTTCCCCTTAAGAGTAATTAGATATTTGTGGTGAAGCCCTGTAGTAATGTTAGTTTTTTCCTGGGCACTTATCACTAAAGGTGCCTCGGTTAACGTTATGCTTAATTATCAAAATTCCCCGTTTTCTGCAAGTGTTATTTATAAATATTATTTTAATTTATGTCCTTGATTATCGGTTTTTTTTAAAGATATTTAGAAGTGGAGAGAAGATGATTTTTTGTTGATTATTTAAAAGTTTAATATTTGGATCCTTTTTATATTTATTTATTTCTAGTTGCTCAAGTAGATTCATCCTAAAACCTTTTGTTTCTATATGTAAAGGTTTTGGTTCGTTATCACCTTGCTGGACGTGGTTTTCATTTAATAAATGCGCCGCAAATTTTGACTCTAAATTTTTATTTTTATAGCAGCGCATGTGTTCCGCGAATCTAGTTAAAAAAGACCTTCCCGTTTGTCCCATATATGTGGCATTGCAATCTTTATGATTACATGTTAATTTGTATATGCCACTGTTTTCTAATTTAGGAGTTTTGCTTTTAGAGTTTTTGAGGTTTGTTCCTATATTGTTATCGGTTCTAAAGGCTATTTTTAAATCACACTTTTTAATTTCGTCTGTTATTATGTGATATTTATTAACTTACGGCGTACAATCCGTAGATTGTTTTCCCAACACTTAATAGACGAGAATAAAAGTAAACGATATGTCGGTGTTTGTTTCTTTCAGTTCCTACTTGAGAGAGAAAGGGAGACAGTATGACGCGAGACATGGTGGCTATCCGTCAAACGTCAAAATATAAATACGAGTCCAACGCGACAATGACAATTTTACCTCAGGACGCTGTGGGAGAAGAAATTAATAAGTGCATACGAAATAATATTTTTTCTATACAGTATTTCTTGTCATTTTAGTCGAAACATGAGAAGTGTGAGGTTACGTTTGCGATAGGTACTTCGGTAATCCATTTGAATCTGTCGGACCAGACCGCCTGGACAAGAAGGCACCAGAGAAATCAATTTTCTAAATGCATTTCAGACATCGGTCACCGCAAATAAAGGTATTTAATTTGAGAGAGATATGTGAAAATAAACAAATCTCCTTTTTTGAGTACGACGAACACCAAACACTAACATTACCTATGTCTGGTTTATTTATTTATTTTTATTTTCGTCTCTTAAGTGTTGGGATAGCAATTTTAAGATCAAAATATTGCTATTTTCGGAATACGACCGATTGGCTGGTTTATTGCCTGTCAGCAATTTTTCTAGGAGTAAAATATATTTTGCTGATATGTGAAATATTATGTTCATTCATACGTTGTAAACGCCTACATAAAAATGCCAGGCAAATTTCACAACATTCTTAATATCCTCGTGTCTTCCAAAAGAATAAATTAAATAATTTATCATTTATTTAACAATTTATATATTAGTATTTAAACTTAATGTTTAGAATTTATGAATAACTAGCTGTGCCCGCGCGGCTTCGCACGCGTAGATTTTTAGTACACTGTTTGGATCGTCATAGAACTTTCGCGAACCTTCTAGAACATTTTCCTTCCAGAACTTTCAAGAAATTTATCGAATGTACAGAAACCTTCTAGACACACCGACACATTCCGCCACTCAGTTTAGAACCTTATAGAACTTTCGGGAATTTTCTAGAACCTTCTCCTTCCAGAAATTTCTAGAGCAGGTTTTTCCAGATCCTTCTAGACTCACCGGCACAGTCGGCGCGCCTATTTTGAAACAATCTGAAGCATTTGCGGCCTTCCCATAACAAAACAATGTGCTAAAAAGCACATTTTCGGCACCTACTCCCACCCACGCACAGCCACCCCCACCAAACTCGCATATTTTCGATGTGACACCAAGGGCTATCCACCACCATAACCACCGGTGGGTGGTTGTGGCTGGTTGTGGAGAAAACTTGGCGGATAGGGAAACACAGGGGGTTGATTTGATTTATATATACATACTATATATATATATATATATAGATATATATATATATATATATATATAGAAATATATATATAATAAATATTAAAATCAATGCATTGATTTTAAAAAAGTATGAAAGAAACCTAGCCTATGCCTTTTTGCAGAGTCCTAAATTTACCCCAAATTTCATATAGATCGATGTATGACTATAAAAAGCAATGAGATAGACATTTAAAGAGTGTTTAAGATTAATAAATATAGACATCGCAGGTCACTTCACCTCTTAGGGCCGGTTGCATCAACTCGGTTTATAGTAGTCATTCGTTTAAACCATCGGTTTTTGCGTTTTGCACCAGTCAAACAATCCGTTATAATAATTTCATTGTCTTTCCATCTGTCTGTGTGTCTGTCCGTCCGTAACTTCGTGTAACGTCCGCAGTTAAGTTTGAGTTCACGGCTAAAAAACAAATTAAACGGCAGGAGATGGGGCTTGAACTCCGAACCGGCCGCTCTACGCGCGTTGCTACAGCCGCCCCTCCGTGGACCGCCAAAAAGATACTCTAAATATAAAATAGGGCTTGGCAAAGCCCAAGGTTCTGCCGTTTTTGAAGGGTTACAGCTAGTATCGAACACATTTATGTTAAACTATCCAAATTATTTATGTTATATATTTATTTATCTTGATTTTGATTTATGTCAGTGGGAAAGGGAGCCACTTATCTCACTAGGAAGAACCTGTGCCGAGGCGATCTTCTTGCAATATAGTGAGAATAAAATAATAAAAATATAAAACAAAATACTGTATAAATATAAAATCAATCAATTAATTGAGGATAGTAAAAACAGTAGATATTATTGAATAAAAAAGCAATAGTGAAAGTAAAATATAAATATAAAAATTGTATGTATGTCCTCATATATTTAACGATGTAAAAATAAAGTTTAATGATCAATAAATTATTAACTCTATATTTTAAGATTACGTTTAAAAATCCTTACACAGGGTGCCTCATATCTAGTACCAAAAACCTTACTGGTGGATTCCTGCCATATTATGATGGATTAATTGACAATCTACGAGAAATATATATATATATATGACGAACTACTTTCTGGGGGAACCCGCGTCAAACAGTCCTGAAAAGGACTTTTAAACTCTCGACGTTTCGAACAGGTAACACTGCTCATTCTCATGGGCCTCTTATTTTGGTTCCTGCCCAAAACTGGACGAGTAAACTCGACTGTTCGGGGCAAGAGCCAGGACAAAAGTGTTCCCCAGAAAGTAGTTCGTCATCTTTTACCCGCGAAAACATTAAATACAACATATATATATACGAGAATACGTCTGTGCGAAAAATTTCAGCTCGATTGGATATTGAGAAGCGGTTGAACCGCTAATATAAGCGTGGTTTATGTGGCTAAGAAATACCTTGAGGACAGTTAAACTGATGAATGTTTTGTTCCCAGGGTCTTCTCATCAGCTGCAACCAGATGTCGGCGGAGTACCTGTTCATGACGGACAAGCTGTACGACGTGCAGTACGACACGGGGGACAAGGTCATCCAGTGCGGCCGGCACAACGACATCTTCAAGCTGTGGCTGCAGTGGAGGTCCAAGGTATTCACCATTCGCAACACCATTCATCGAGAATTCAGGTAACGTCCTTGTGGACGGCTGGCGACATCTAGCGGCGCTCCAACGGAACTTGACGCGCCGACACGGAGACATCTCGCCGGGCCGGCCGGAAACTACCTTACTGCGTTGGCCGACAGGGGAACCGAGACCCAAACCAGGGGTCAGTCATAAACTCAGAACTTCAGCGTTAAAATCATTCCGTATTTGACACATATTGCTTGGCCAACGTAACTTGGCGTGCGGCGAATTTGGAACTAAAACCCGCCCCGCCCGCACCCGGCGGTAACCCCTCGCCCTGTCATTCAGTTCATTCTCGTCTTTGAGCGCGAGCTGTGTCATCTTGATTACCAATATACACTGAATTTTTATGTCCAAAACATCCTAAACAGTCCGGTATGGTGCAAGAACAATTGCCAATGAATTATTAAAGTTTTGCGAAGCTGACAAAGCGAATAATGGACCGATATTACCGTCTGACAGTTTGACAGATAGAACGGCCGCCATTACTGCATGGTTCCTGTAGTGCTGCCCGACCAAATTTCTGTATTTAATACGACACCGGTCACCGGACATTCTGTACATTATGTATTGTGTAATAAATTTACACCCTGGCAACTTCTGTTATAGTTATAGTGGTACGTCTATAGTACTGGACACATTGTACAAATATTGCCAATCATGCTAGCTTAACGACCTCTGTGGAATCTCCTAAAAGGGGCAAACCGTTTCACAGATGGCGTTTCATCAAAAGAATGCTTTGTGAAAGCATCTGAAGAGCTTTCTTATGACTTCAAAAATAAAGAAGCAGCAAGTCGAAGATATTAGACTGGTTTCCGCAATATCGATTGCAATTGATGAGTCGTCAGATTCAGCACAAGTAACAACCCTCTTTGTGCAATACATGTCTTGTGTTTCTGTATGTTTGGCTCTACATGTACAGGGTTATTTGGGAAACATTAATCACCTCGCAGGACTATATTCCTTCCTTGATTATGAGTCGAAAATGTTCCAGCTATTATGACCTAATATCAATAGTTACGGAGATATGCGACATCAAAGTTTGCATTTTTTTTCCAATATTTCTGCCTTATTTTTTGTAAAACTTTGGACTATCATTACACTAACTCGTATCAAATATGGAAAATTAATTTATTTTAATACAAGTCAAATAAAATAGTAAAAACTTTCGAATTCCAATTGGAAAACATTCCAATTGGAAATTTTTCAGGGTTTTTAACATTTTATTTAACTTGTATTGAAATGAATGAATTTTTTGTAATTGATATAAGTTACTGTAATGATAGTCCAACGTTCTACGAAAAATAAGTCAGAAATATTGAAAAAATGCAAAGTTTGATGTCGCATATCTCCGTAACTATTTATATATAACGAGGCCCAAGTTTTTTTAAAAGGGCTCAAATATGATTCGTCCATAGTAGTTTCTCATCTATTTCAAGCCCCAGATATTTTACATAATCACTTTGTTCTACAATAATTCCCTTTATAGGCGGTTTACTTTTTTGCTTTAGGATCATTATTTTTTTTAATTATTATTATTTTTTTAACATTAATACTACGCGTATTTTTATTCAGCCATGAATGAAAGATATACATGCAAATCATAATTAATTCTGATCTGTAAGTTACTTTTATCATCGCCGCTATAAATTAATAGTATATCGTCAGCATAAAAAATATATTTCCCCAGCAAATTAGCATATCGCAGGTCATCTATGCATAATAAATATAATAATGGACCCGATATTGAACCCTGCGGAACTCCGATGTGTACATTTTTATCATCACTCAACTTATTGAAATTCTTCATCATAGCACGTCTTCCTTTTAGATTAGTTACCTAGTTTGTGTATGTTTGCTGCATTTTGCTTAGCGATCCACAGATGGCTTCATTTGCTGTCAATTTGTTCACGTTGCATCGTTGCGCTTGTCTCCCAGGGCACCCAGGGCTTCGAGCGCCACATGGACCGCCTCATGGAGCTGACGGAGTACATGGTGAGCAAGATCAAGGCGCAGTCGGACCGGTTCCACCTCATCCTGGAGCCCGAGCTGGTGAACGTCTGCTTCTGGTACGTGCCGCGGCGGCTGAGGGGCGTGCGCCACGACAGGAGGAAGGAAGAGGAGCTGGGGAAGGTCAGTCCGTGATGAAGAATGACGCGTGCTTTTATTTAAGTCTCATCGTCTCTCGTTTTCTGTGGTGGAGTCTTGTTATTGATTTTTCACCAGCTTCCCGGCTAGCGAGAGCTCTGAAACTTTCAACATTTACGTAAAGTGGATGCCTATAAATTATTAAATCATTTTCGACATTTATTTATTTATTTATAATATAACATTTACATTAAAAACATAAATATTAAATAATAACAATTGAGATAATATACAAACAACAAAATATCAAACGTATATAAATTCATTCATATCAAAGCTGTAGGAGAATCCTGCTTCGGAAATCCCCCTCAGACACATGAAATATATCAATACCCAAAGCGATTTTGTTCAGCATAGCTGTGGCTCTTCCAACAGGCATATCCATCGGCAGGTTGGTCCTGTATATTGGAATGTGAAACAATCTATGCTAAGATGTCTAAGGTAATTATCAGGAACACACAAACCAATACTCTGCATAATTTCGGTATTACCGATCATACCGCGCAACAATGGATAATCAGATACACATTTCTTCTAGTCTCTAGACTATTGTAGCCAAGCATACCCTGGAGGAACTCAGCTGAGTAGAGCCAACTTCAACTTCAGGTGATGTCCTCGAAGGTCCACATTAGTGTTAAATGCAAACATATCTGTCATATTAGGAATATTGTAGTAGCCCGATAGAATCTTGAATGTCTTGAATGATGAGGTCACCTCTTGCTCGTCGCTCTTGAAGAGTGGGCAGTTTCAATACTCTCAGCCTTCCCAGATTTTTAAGACCCAAGGGCAATTTTGTGGCTCGTCTCTGAACATTTTCCAGTAAAACTATATCTTTAGCAAAATATGGGTTCCAGATCTGAGAGGCATATTCGAATATATAATGTAGCTGTCTGCATTACTTCTGTTCAGGTCTGCCCCATCCTGAAGGGCCGCATGATGCAGGCCGGCAGCATGATGGTGGGCTACCAGCCGGACGACCGGCGCCCCAACTTCTTCAGGAACATCATCTCCTCGGCGGCCGTCACGGAGAAGGACGTGGACTTCCTCCTCAGCGAGATGGACAGGCTGGGGCAGGACTTGTAAATCGTCATCATCACCAAACTAAACACATCGCGTAAAACGTTAAAAACTAAAAAAAAATAGCGTTCTAGTCGAATGATTTTTAGGTTTTTTACTCCTTACTAGCTGTCTTTTTGGGCTGTTGTAAAGTATGCTACCAACTGCCGGTCAACGAAATCTGTCATCAAAATTGATTTTATTCTACATCGCAGTTATTTATTTAACGCCCTTTTGGGCTATTACAAAAATACAAAATAAAAAGTTAAAAAGATTCAAGTACAAGGTTACAGGTAGGTACAGATAGTTATAAAGATTACAGTACATTAAGAGGAAGTACATATAATAGATTTGAGTGAATAAAAAACAGAAGTTAAAAAAGAAATCTATGGAGGACCAGGAACACTTCAAGAAGAGCCTAAAAACTCATTTTTTCGGGATGTCGCACCTGTAAAGCGCCCTTGAAGCGTCTCTTACGCAAAAATGGCGCTTTATAAATTAAAATAAACATAAACATTAAACAGAAAGAAGAAAAAGAAAAAATTATTTATCCATTACCATTTTGTTGAGACGTGAAGAATTGTTTCAATTTAGTCCTTCACACAATTATACTATCAACAAAAATGTCGACCACCTCCGCGTGTTCGTTCCCTAATGAGTGTAGTCTGTGGATTACAGAGTTTGCTAATGTATTAGTTCTGACATTTCGTCTGTACTAGCATAATGTCTTGATGACGTCGATGGTGCATACAAGTCGATCAGACAACAATCTGGAGGCAATCAATCATGTTATTTATGATCCTATGCAGAAATATTAGGTCTGTCACGGTACGTCTCACAGACAAGTTTAATAGTTGCAGACTTACATTACAGAATTACAACAACAAAAAATGTTTTGGGTGTAGCCGCAGAGGAAACTCGCCCGCTTCTAACTAACAACTCTTGTCGTTTTGACATCACTTTTCAGGCATTTAATATAGCAAATATAATCATCGACAATGAACCAATAGAAAGAGTCACGCAATACAAGTACTTCGGTGCACGGGTGAACGAGAAATGGGATCCATTTTAAAGAAGAACTCGAATAGAGATGGCAAGGAGTGCGTTTCTCAGAATCAAACCTTCTCCAAACATGACCTAAGCCTGCAACTGTGAATGCGTATTGTTCTATGTTATATTTTCGCCATTCTATAGTCCATAAAGTCGAGGTCTTTGAGATGTGGCTCTAAAGCGTGTCTTAGGTGAAGAAAGTTACGAATGTTGAAATCCTCCGGCGTGAATAAAGCCGAGAAGTGCTGAAAACATGATACGACCAAGGTATAGTCTTAACCAACACATAATCCAGGGAAAAACAAGTGGAAAAAGAAGCGTACTTAGATCTCAAACAATGCTTGTTTGTCGGAAAAAAATTAATTTTACCCTTAGACGTTAGTTAAATTGACAATAGTTTTCTACGTCAGGTTTTAATAACTTTACATTTATATGCCCCAGGATAGATGAAAAAGTGGGTAGGTGATGTATCTGGACATCTGGAGTACTGTTTCTTGAGTAAGCCGCTAACGACACCGCAATGTTGAAACATTGAATAAAAACGATTTTGATGACGAGATTTTCAGTTTAAATTAACTACAATTCAAGCTAATACAACAGGCTCTAACAGCGTCAATAATTCGGCATTGACAGCGGCACAACACCTCAAAAAAGTGATCCAATCACGCGGAGTATAAACAGTAAATTACTGTAGATCAAATCGTCTTGGCAGATTTAGTACCCAATTGACTGACTAGAAATCACATTTTGAAAACATAACTTAAGAATAAAGTAAAAATTAAATTATTTTAAACTCAAGCAGTTGTTCCGCGCGTTTGCGATTTACTAAAATTAAAATTGAATTTATTTGACGAGAAATTAATTGAATTTGATCGACGCATTTTGAAAGTCGTTTTGCAATCATTGCACAAATTATCTTAAAAACTATCGAATTAAAAAAATGATTAAATTAAATTTGTTTGATTCATAAATAAGTGCCGTTAAATGTCTACGTGTCGCGTCTATTTACTTTGCCTGCAGTAGATAGTCAGATGTTAAGACACCCTCCATATTCTCCGGACCTTGAACCGACAGATTTCTACTTGTTCAAAATGCATTGAATGGGAAGAAATCATTAATGGAGAAGTTCGGTAAAATTCTTCGGTAAAAGAAAAACAAATTTATAATCTAAGTGAGAATAAATATATCTTATCATGATGAATACACAATTGATATTAACATTTAATGAATGTTACAAAACGGCACTTATGTGTGAATCAACGCAATAGAGATGAATTTTAAACTAAATCAAAGAATTTTCAAGAAAGAATTGATTGCTTTGGTGTAAATCCACAATGTTCTTAAAAAGATAATGACAAAAATCTAAAATTTACCATTTTCAAAAGTAATCTAACTTATTTTATGAAGTATTTATCGAAAGTGTTTTTTCAAAACAGAAAAAACTTCTATTTTCTTCGAAATACTATTTTTAACTGATTCTATTTCAAACTGTTTATATTTTAAAATATATTTACTAATTTGTTACTGACATAACAACAGAACATATTTAATCAAATTAAATGTTGTTTGCTTGATATTACATTATAAACAGGCTTATTATGTCGTATTATATATAATGAACCCATGTACGGAGGTTAAATGAAATATTTACAAAGATAAATGTTATAGCTGTTATAAAACAATTAATGTTTATCCCATAATAATTAAGAAACTTAGTATACTGAGTGTTGAGTAGTTCTAAATGATTAGAAACAATTTAGAAAACATCTTGACATATCAGATGTATGAAAGATATATTAAATTTCACAATACATCTATTATAAAACAATAATTCTTTGCCGCATTCGAATTCACTTTAATTTTATTTATTTGTAATGTCACCAAAACGGATCATAACCTATAAAATTAAATTTAAAATGTCCCACACACTGAAAGACATAAATCAATGGGAATAATCCAAGACTATGGTCCCATTGTTCATACAATGAAAATAAGTATTTCACTATATAATTTAATTTCCTGTTCATTTAATCTAACTAAAATAATCGTAATCTAAATTAAACAAACCACACCTAATAACCTAACCTAACCTCATATATTGCCTATGAAATGTCAAAATATGCAGTGCATTTTTCGAAACTTTAAAGTGTAATATCTTATTTAATACTTACTTTTTAAACATAAATTATCTTTCATTTTATTATTAGCATATTCAAAAATATAGTGAAATAATCATTTTCATTGTATATGCAATGGGACCATTATCTTGGATTTAGCCAAATAGACTCATTTGAAGTTATACAATTTTTATGATTTTCTATTATCATCAGCGCAGCCGACGACCAATGTAATTTCTAAACATTGATTAAATTGATGATAATGTGTAGGGAATACGGAGTATTTTTATCGGCTACATTACTGCCATCTATACGTATTGTCTATCAAGTCTACCACTATTGTTATGATCGACCATCCACAGATGGCAGCTTAAATTATAAATCAATTCGCTTTTCGACAAGTAAAATCACTCATCAAAATATATTGTAACAGAATTACGTGTACATAATAATATTATTTTAGTAGATTTTTATGAGTCAAATTATACAAACGTAAGACAATTATTACAATTATAGAAATATTTTCAGATTAAAACTACATATTTTAATTATTGTTTACCAATATTTTGCGTAATGCTTAAGTTAGGTGTACTTAGCATGATTTTAGCTCATCTAAATTAACTTACTAATATAATTTTAAACGAATTAAATTGGCAATTATGGCAAATAAATCGCTAGAACGTATTTATAAAACATAATTTTAACATTCGACACCTAACTTTAAATAAGGCACTTAGTTTGTATGATTATTTAATTAAAATGTGTAAATCTTTTAATTTATTAGTTGAAATAATTCAAACATTATGAATAAAAAATGAAAAGTCAATTTATGTCTCCCGTTTTGCCAATTATATGTGTACTGTAAAAAGGAAAGAGGTTCTGAAGGAAGTCTAAAGAGGACGTTAATCAATTTGTTGCGGAAAATAAAAATATTGTCCAGTAAAAATTAATGAAGTGTTTATTTATATACTGCTTATTTGGCTTTTAATTATTCTTGTTACGTTTAGAAAAAGTATCGTAAACATTAGGGCAGTTGTCTGTTATATTAAATAAAGCAGGCTACTGCAGTAATCAGGAGCGGACTTGTAACATAACACATAATACTGATCCGGGAAATCTTCGAGATAACTAGCCACATCACAGTTTTCAAAATTTACGGTAACATGATGGCAAAAACACATTACCTAAAATAGTCATGTTGAATGAATGAATGAATGTGGAAAGAATGGTAAGATAAATATATGATGGTCCTGTTAGAACCCTCAATAATTGACCAGCTTGTATGACTAGATGTATGAATATAGATAAAACTAAATAGAAGAGATTGCATGTCAAGATAAAAGAGTAAGGCACTCCATCCTTTTATTGTATTTAGTAAAAATTGAAGCCATCAGCTCTCCAAAATATCTCCCGGTGTCCGGATCCGTCCGCTCCTAGCTAATCAATTCAGCCAATTGTAATTCAGTTGTAAACTCAATTAATTTGGCGTAAAAATGTGATGTCTTTTTTGTCCAAAGAGCCAAGCTATCTAGTGATAACATGTTAGAATATTTACGTACGTTGCCATATTTATGAGATTAATTTATATATTATAACCAATCTAGCATATTTTTTAAAAGAATGCATACGAATTCTTACAGTAGGTGCTTTGTTGAAAGTGTAAAAATGTTTATTTTCAGGATTCTAAGAATCTGTTTGTTGGAATTATAGCTTTTTTGACGTCCATATATATATTGTAGCAAATTCAGAAATCTCGCTTGGGCTGGATCGCGTTTTACAACTAATTGTTTCAAAGATCTAAAATGAATGGTACTAAGTAAGACTGGTTAAAAATGCCTATATATTAAATATTAAATTGTGAAACTAAAAGTAATGGTCTCAAATAGATATTTAGACATTTGCAACCAATCTGTTCTAAAAATCATAAATTAAATTTTTGAAAACAATTATTTCTAGACCACAATTTAGCCTCTTGCTTGTTGGTATTTTAAATTGCAGCAAAATCAAGTCCACAGAAGTCTAAATTGATATTTGGAAGACACCTATGTATTTTGAATGAGCGTCAATGTGGCAATGTTGGATTTCTGAAATGTTGACAAACGAAAATGTGAAATTAAAAAGTAAAATTCTAAATTATATTATTGAGAAAATAATAATGATTTAATATAATATCTATGCTTCAAAATATATATACTTATAAATATTCAATACGTTATTTGCAAAAGGGAGTTTATCGAAGCATTATTTATTATTAAATCGAAAGGATAGTTAATACATAATTTGAAATCATTATTGTAAAGAAGAAAATACTTATAAATTCTCAATTAAATGCGAAATTTAGCTTTTCATGATGGCAAATAGTTCCTACGTTAGCGGAATTTTAAAATATTTACTTATATCTGTATTTTTTACTAAATATTGGAGTATCAAATGTATTTTCAAACAAACGCTTTTGTGCCATGAAAAGATCTAACTTAATGGGTTTGAAAACCAGACAGTTCGTTTATAACATGACACCACAATGTAGGCAAAGGATCTATGTCCTTAATATCCAGGACATGAAAAAATATACATAACTGATACTCCATTTCATAGCATTATATTTTTTAAATATATTGAACTTTAGATCATTGTATGACTTGATTTAAAATGCATGAATTTTAAATCATTGTCATTGCATAATTAAATTTGTTGCAGGACAAAATATAGTTACTGTTCTGTTCTCCTATCATGCAATATGAAAATCATTTGAGAGTCCAGCGTTGATAAATTACCAGCCATAAAGATACTAAGACCACACATTATTTATTTGTCTCATGTCTAATTGTTGAATCATCATCATCATCATCGCTATCATATATTAGCGCTGGACACTCGTAAGAAACACAAAATTGTTTTAATTAATAGCCATATGGAATTTATATAACTCTCAATTAATATTATTATCATTGTGATGTAAATAAAGTTTCCTTAGTGTTAGACACTTGATACATTTGAACCAAAATTGTAAAACGGTTAAATGTTATATAGATTTTTGTGTAGCCATGCAATAAAAAATATCACTATTATTATTATGAATGTTGTACCCACCTAGATGTAAAACATTTTAGGGAAATAATATATGTAAAATGTTGTGCAATTGAAATAAATACAATTAAATAAATATATTAAAATGTTACTTCGTTAAACGTCATCGACACTGATTCTTCAAAACTGTAGTAAGGTTACAAATTTTACTGTTTCGAGCTTCTCATATACATACTTGTATTAAGCGACACTATTGACAGTTCAGCTGTGCATAAAGAACTCGATATCCATATGCATTGAAACTCGGATCTTGGAAGTAATAGCAGAATAGACACTATACAAATTTTGTTATTTTGACTCAAATACATCACTACTCTGCCTTGAGCCAAACTCCATTCTCAGTCAGCACATTTTTCATGTGTAAACAGCGTTATTGAGTTCTTCTTTTTTGAAAAAAAATTCAATATTGAAAAATGGGTCTTACGAAAGTGGCCATGCAGCCAGCCTAGTAAAAAGCATCCAGTGAGAGCCTATTATTTTGGGCTAGCAGATGTTGGATATCTTGGTATTAATTCGGATAGTTGGAATTTTGGAATTAGTGTGACTATACTGTACAACCATTATAGTCCTTTTTGATTTGTTATTGCACAAAATGCACTAAAACTTGGTAATGCATTCATTAACATCATTTTCGCACCATTCATGGCACAAAATAAAAGAATAATAGTAAATGAGACACTAGACAACGTAATATATATTCTCCAAGATATTTACATAGCACAATGTAACTTCAGAAATATGGATCAATAGGTTATATAACATATAATTGTTATAATTTTTGTAGGCCTTTTGTGGCTGCAGAAATATTCTTCTAGCATTGTTATGTACAATGATAGTTTATAAATTAATATTTAAATAAGTCAAACAACATGCATCACATTGTCTTCCATGTTTGAACAACCGTCAAACCAACGGTAGAAATCTTAGCCGTCAGTAAAATGCTTAAGTGTATAAAGTGTCCTAGTTGAGTATATTTTGTCTGAATGAGTTTAAATAAACTGAATCTTTAGTGTATAAGGAGATCAGGTGTTAGAATAATATTATTTCGCAGTTTACAATTCAGAATTAAATTATGTGTGGATGTTGAGTAAGAGTTTTTGACGCGTCTCCGTGTGAATGTTATTTTTTGCTTATTAAGTGTTAATATTTTAAATATATATATATAAGGATGCGAGGATTGTAAAAATGTATTCAATGAATAAAATAAACTATTTACCTCAAAACATTTGTTTTTTAATCCATTTAATTCTAACATTAAGGTACTGATACACGTGCTCATTAGTAGCATGTTGGCAGGCATGCGCAGTATTGAGCTTCTTGAGGCATTGCTGTTTAGTAGCACGTGTGTAGGTACGCACATTGCTAATAATGAGCATCCTCATTAATAGCATGCTCATTTGATTTGCGGGTGGAAGGAATATCTTTTGAGCATGTGTGAACAGGCTTGCTTATGAACATGCTAATGTCATTCGCGGCTAGTATTGATTTTGAATGCGATCTTTTCAGTCCGCGACACATGAAACAAATATGGCGCGTTGGGGAGATGACAAAACATTACTTTTCGTGACTTATTAAAGGAATCACGAATGTCAGTGGAATACTCGGTCACCGCTATTTAAAAATAATATAGCAAGTAATAATGTTTAAGAAATTTTATGTGAAAGTAAAAACGTAAATGAATCAAATCTTACAATAAAAATTATTAAAACTAAAATCAAAAATGTGAGGATGGAAACTCGGGAACTGTTTTGATTTATTGGTTCACTTGAATTTCCTGTTTCAGTTTGCAAAGTTTCCATTTTGAACAATAGCATCACTATTCTATGGCAAGAGCATGCCACTAATAAGCATGTGTGTTTGATTGTTAGCTTTGAGCTTGCTCATTCGTGAACATGCTTAAAATAAGCATGCTAATAACGAGCAAGTGTGTACAGTTGTCAGCATGCTAGTTTTGAGCATGCTCAAAAATAAGCATGTGTATCAGTAACTTTAATGGTGTATTTAAATTTGGAAAAAAATTTGGTGTTTCTGCTTCGCTTTGCAAAACAACTGATAGGCCGCTAGGTTTTCCCTCGTAGAAATATTAAAATTGGGATGACTTTCGCTAGACGTTGCTCTAACAGATGTTTAAGTATAACTTATCCAGAAATAATCCTTCCATATTAATTAAAATCATAAAATAAGAAAAATATCTTGATATTTTAACAATACAAACCACCGTTAAGAAACAATATTTACCTTCCTACAGCAAAGCTGTATTAAGGTGTTCCTCCTTTTAAATATCTTATATGTAATAGTTTGTTCATCATCATCCCCTTGTCCTAGTAGAGTCAGGGGCCCAAAGACTCAACATTCCCCTGTCTTGTGATGCTTCCTTGTGTCAATTTCTTTCTGTTTTCGTACACTTTTTATTGTAGCTTCGTTTATTCTGAGGTGGCCCACCATCACCAAGGGGATGCTTCTTGGCATTCGTTCCTCTGGCATTCTTAGCACATGTCCAAGCCACTTCATTTATAATTTATCTATATGTAGGAGTACGGGCACCACGCCGAGCCAATTGTTTTGTGTGTGTCTTATTCCGTGTCGCTATTCCCTTTAGAAAACTCATCTCGGCAGCCTAGATTGTTTGTTTAAAACATATTTCAAAAAATAAACATTCAGAGAAAAAGAAGCACTTATCCACATTTCAAAGGAAATGATACTTCACTTGTCTTACAATGTGATACACACATAAAGATAATGGAATTTTTTATACAAGTCTAAATAATAAATTAAAGCTATTTGCATTGTTTTCAAAGGTATTTTGTATATTTATTTGTTAAGGTTGTTATTACACTCGTTAGACATACATATTTAAGTGTAAATGGTTACGGATATTTTGTCCGCCTTATACCTCCGCGGGTACAGGTCGTCCTCCTGATGATGTTGAATACGAATTCAACAAAACGTCGAGAATCGTTTCTCGGAAAAACATACAGTTCGTATAAAATATCCGCAACCATTAACGGTTAAATATTTATTTGTTTTCCAAATAAACACAAGGAACATAAACACAGTACGAGAGAAAATAATAGACTAAGAATCCCACCATTCGAGAATATGGTTATATAATAATGTTGGTCGAACTTTTATTTTAACCGCTTATTTATTCTAACTTATTTATGGTTTATGCGATTGAATCAACGATTGGTATCTGAGCTATGACAGTTATCTAGTATCAAAGATTTTCCACCAATTTGCGAAAAAGCGATTACCGATCATCAATACATTCAGATGCACATCACAATTAACGATTTGCGTTCAACCGGTTAAAATACCATCAACTAACTGCAATGTTGTACAGAGTAATATGTTTGATGATGAAAGGAGTATTACTGCAGGGAATGCGCTTTAAAGCAAATATGGAAAATTTCAACCGAGGTAAATTTCTATAATTGCATTCAAAGCAGTGAATAATGGATCCCAGTACCAACACTGATACATGGAAATGAGGTAAGCAACTGTCAAAAAAATAAATTATTGGAGTTTGAATGAGGTCACTCGGGCATAAATATGATAAAAAGGGAAGATTGAACAAATTAGGAGTGAATTTATGGAAAAAGCGTTCACAGTCTCACCAGAATGGAGCCAGGCAATCCCCAAATTCGGACCCACCGCTCAGATCAAGGAATAGATGAAAGCCATTAAATTACGGCCTGTCATTAGCTGGTTAAGGATCTTTATTTCATGGCCACATTCACCATTTCTTCCATCCCCTCCCTCTCCCCTTAGAGTGACATTTTTATGAAAGTATTTCATGAATGCTTAGAGGCGTTAGGAACCCTCAGAATATTCCGTTTTTCGAACCTGCGTAACAAGGTTTATCAATAATTATAATTAGGTAAGGTTTAAGGTTTATATGTACATTATGTGTGTTCGACATGTTTTATTCAGGTATTGAAAAAAAAGTGGATGGATATGTAGAAATTCGATCCTCTGTAACGTTTCGCTATTACATATATGACTCCAGTGAAATGTCGAGAATCGAATCTTTACACTTCCATACGTTCCAATACATGAATGTATTCAGATTTTCTTTATAATCCATTTATAAAGGATCGATAAGATGGTTTTATCACATGGAATCAGTGAGTGACGAAAATATATACCACAAGTGTTGATGCCATCAGAAAAAGATGAAATCCTCGAATGACTTGGCACCAGCAGGTAAAGTGGTTCCGGTAACCATTCTGATAAGAATGCTTCTATTAGAAGCTTCAAAAATCGATGAGCTTGCACGAGAATACGTTTGAACGTGGATTTGGGTGTCTAGGCAGAAGAGTGTGGAGCTCCGCCTACACCTGCGCAGATACAATGTAATGGTAAGGTAGTTAACAAATAATAAATTCAGGTGTTAATGTATGGGCTTACAAACAGTGTCATCCCACAAAATAACGGAAAGGTTATTCTTAATTGGGGACTAACGCGACTTGATTGATATTCGACGCACTAAATATTTACAGAGCAATTGTGAGAAAGTTTTTAATCTATAGCAGCTCCAATTAGATAAGAAAAAATATATCTTGTTTAAAACAAAGATGTATCTTGTTACTTCTATTACTCAACCTGTATTCCAAGTCAATATTTAAAGAAGCCCCAGACGATATTGGTGAATGGTAAACCATTAGGTAAACAACATTAGATTTACGGACGCAGTGCTTTTTTGCAATAGCAATTTGCAGACAATCGGCCGTATTCTGAAAACAGCAATATTGCTTGACATATCTTGACAGTTATCGTATAACATTCTAATGCCGACAATATTGACGTTTTTAAGTTTGACAGGTTTGAAATTAATGAATTCAATCAATCAGAAAGCTCTACAACTTGAGTCTATGACCTTCAAACACTGGTAGAAAAGGTGAATGAAGCACGTAACAAGTATGGCCAAAAGATGAACTTTTAGATTTAGCACTGTAATAAAATTTTACATCCATAACCAAAGATAACACAAACAAAAAATATTAAGATGGCCCAAAATGTTTCAATAAAGAAAGAACGAAACATTATAACAAATTGCTTGAAAATAAGGTCTCACTGGTATCATTTTTTTTAACAATTTTATCTATTGCTCGCTAAATTTAAAGCTAGAGATTTTCAACTGATGGGCGAGATATTTACTACATAAATTCAGAATATATTATAAAACTCTAGATTTATTTTGCAGGTAACATTTCTGATTTTTGCTATTGCATTTTGAATATAATGTATAACTACAAGAGTAAAATATACAAATACAAATATTTTTTTACATAGATCTGTGTCATCTATGTATTTTACTTAAAAGTTATGTAAAATTCAGGTTCCTAATAAAGTCTGGTAAAGATTCTCACCAACCTACTGATAAGTATCAAAGTTTTTAATCAAAAAATAAACGGGAAGATTTTAATAGTTTTCTACAATATATTCCTAGTTGAACAATGGTAGTCAAGTTCGTGGAAAATATGAATATTTTGAGGCCAATCAACATTCATAATTATAATCTAATTCCAGATATGGAATGATACTCACAAAGTTGTCTTTACCTGAGAAATATTGTGACCTCACTAGGAATCGAAACCAGAACTCTCGGTGTGAGAAGCCAGTGTCATATCCACTAGGCTATGATACTTGATGATAAAATAGTTGCAACAAATCCTTGCAGCTCATCAGCTATTTTTCTTGTGTTATGTTCATCATATTGCTTAGACACAATACTTGATATTAGATTTTACTACCATAATTTAAAAAATAACCCCTGTACCCACCTCACGTTAGTTGGTATTATGAATAGCCCCAGAAAATATTAGCATTTTTGGACATCTGTTGTCCATTTCAATAAACTTTTTAAATTGAATTTCAGTCAAGTTAACATCATTTTAATGTAACATTTCGCGTACAGATGTCATAATTTTTTTTAATTAGCAAATTTACCAATAGATGGCATGCATTATATTATAATTTAACGGCGACACCTCTCAATATTTATTTTCGTTGATTTATTATTATTATTGTGGTTGGTAGCAAAATATGTTTATGTTTAGGGATACTTGTTATAAATGTTTCCCTTTTTGAAGTAAGTAAATCTTTATACTTATAGTAATAGCTCTCGTAAAAGTGACAAAGCAGTACTATTAGTGCCAGGGTTGCCAGTTTTCTTGTTGGTGTGACCGGTATAATTATTTTTGATATTTTAATTATTCATATTGACGTACGATGTAGACTTTACGGTGAGGTTGATTAAAGTTTTTTCTCTTTATTTTTCTTATGCATCCGTAACTTTGTTCAGTTTTCTTCTACGGAGAGAAAATATTTCACACGATGGAAAGCGTGTGGGCCGTCCTAGGAAGTTCAGACGAAGCTAAATGTGTATCGACTTCGAGAAGCGATGACAGAATTAATACGTAGACATGTGTATTAGCCATTCCGTTACCAGGAAGAAAGCAGACACGGAATTAGGACATCAAAAATATATACAGGGTTATTTATAAAACATTAATAACCTCGCAGGACTATATTCCCGCCTTGATTATGAGTCGAAAATGTTCAAGCTATTACGACCTAATATCAATAGTTTTGGAGATATGCGACATCAAAGTTTGCATTTTTTTTCAATATTTCTGACATATTTTTTGTAAAACGTTGAACTATCATTACAGTAACTCATATCGATTACGAAAAATTCATTCGTTTCAATACAAGTTAAATAAAATGATAAAAACCCTGAAAAAATCCAATTGGAATGTTTTTCATATTCGATATAAGTTACTGTGATGATAGTCCAACGTTTTACAAAAAATAAGTAAGAAATATTGAAAAAAAAAATGCAAACTTAGATGTCGCTTATCTCCTTAACTATTGATATTAGGTCATAATAGCGTGAACATTTTCGACTCATAATCAAGGCAGGAATATAGTCCTGCGAGGTTATTAATGTTTTACAAATAACACTGTATATTTTTTTAATATTTCTGGCTTCATTCGTTTTGATAGTGTAATGTATTTAGATTTTTAGGTGAACGTCTGTCGGAGCAAATGAAAGAGACGGCAGATAGAGAGAGTGAATGGGTGCATGAGGACGCGGGCGCGACCACAGAGAATACCTACCTACAAAGCGCGAAAAAGGGCAATTTTTGTGTTTTTTTTTAAGAATACCCATTTAAATTATGGTATTGGTGTTATTTTTACATGAAAGTAGGTACATACTTTTAAAAATATGACATTTTTTTTATAAAAAATATATAATATTGGCGGAAAATTCAAGGGTTTTGTCGACTGTCGAAAAAAAAGGTCCTCCGCGGTGACCACATTTCATATGTAATTATAAGAATAAAAAAAAACAAAAAGATTATCAAAATTGACACTCTTTGACGTAGAAGCTTTTGAAAATATAGATTTTTGACAAAATGGCGGGTGTTTGAATTAAAATAGCGTTTTTAGGGAAAATTTCGGGTTTATTATGCCGATAAAAAAAACTAAGTCACTTGGTTGCCGAGATGTTTTCAAAACATGGTTTCGAGTTGAACGCATTTGCAAATTGAGCAATGAATAAATCGTGAAATCTTTCAACTTACGTTAAATCATCGATTCCAGGTCCATAATATAAGTCCTCCACCTTGCTTAGAATTCCCATATCATCACCTACTCTTCATAAACATAATAGAAACAGGTCTAACGTTTCTATCATGAAAGAGCCCTACTGGCAGCTAGCTGCGTGTCGTGCGGCGCCATGCGGCGCGATGCGCAATCAACAAAGAGATGCCTATTATCAGCTATAACTGTGTTATTTTTTTTAATTTTAGCTTGAAATTTTCACCAAACATTCTTAAGATCTGAAGCTTTAAGACGGCACATTCCATTGCAAATGCATATTTCGGCGTTTTTGTGGGTTTTTATTATTTATTTATATCAGAATGTATAATCTAGACAGCATTTTTTTTGGGGCATTAACTTAGATAGAACGTCATTTATAGGCGCATTTCATACTTTGGAATTTTTATTTTTAAATATTAATTAAGGTGTTTTTATTTTAAAAAAAACTAACTTTTATTAAGTGAGTAAAGAGTAAAAAAAATACGGGAATAAATAGAACATACTGTTTAAAATCATATCTTTATATGAATAAAAAGCGATTTAAATTAAACAAAAAACGTAAAAATTTCTTGCAAATTTAAAACATTATAACTTTATTAATATTGAATATTTCTTGATTTCCTGGGTAAAAGTTCTAGATAATGAAGTACACTTTATACGTATAAAAAAACATATTATGCGTACGTATAAATATTCATAAAAAATTAATGCCGCCTAGAACACTAAAAACGATGTTTTGGCCGCGGCCTGTCAATTAAGGGTTATATTTTATTAATTATTATAAAAAATGTCCAGTTTATTACTTTTATATAATAACAAAGGTACTATCTAAGTTAATGCCCCAAAAAAATTGCAGTCTAGAGTATGCATTCTGATATAAATGAATAATAAAAACCCAAATTTTTGTAAAAAAAAAAAAACGTCGAAATGTGCATGTGCAGTGAATGTCCAGCCTTAAGAAAATGCAAAAAATTAAAAAACGATTATTTTGAAATGTCTAGGTAGGTATTCCCCCTTAAACCGCTTATTGTTAGATTTCGTACTAATTGTTCTGAAACAATAGAACTTTTTTTTATATAAAATTCCTTCCGGCTAAATCCAAGATCATAGTCCCATTGCATATACAACGAAAATGAGTATTTCACTATATTATTGAACGTGCTAATAACAAAATTAAAGATAATTTACATTTAAATAGTAAGTATTAAATAAGATATTACACTTTAAAGTTTCGAAAAATGCACTGCATATTTTGACATTTCATAGTCAATATATGAGGTTAGGTTAGGTTATTAGGTTTGGTTAGGTTAGGTTATTAGGTTTGGTTTGATTAATTAAGATTACGATTATTTTAGTTAGATTAAATTAACAGGACATTAAATTATATAGTGAAATACTTATTTTCATTGTATGAACAACGGGACCATATTCTTGGATTATTCCTTTAAAAATATATTTTAAAGGTTTTTGTCATTTTATTTGACTTGTATTAAAGCGAATGAATTTGAAAAATTCCATATAAGTTACATTAGTGACAGTCCGAAATACTGAAAAAAAACGAGCGAGCCTTACAGTGGCCGCATATGATGTGTAACATTTGACATCTCACAATTAAACATATCAATTGAAATTAACATCAAAATTGAAAAAAGCTAGTACCTATATATTTATTAATTAGTAATACAAGTAAAGAAAATGTGTGCGTATTTATTTATTATTTAATTTTGCCGCACTAGGTAGGTACCGTGTATCTAAATACTCATTCTGTTTAGAAATGTGTTTGGTCAATTATAGGTTTTTATTTATTATCATAGATGGCGGTAGTGTGTCGCCATACATATTTTATGAAAACTTTGAATAAATATTTAAAAATAATCACTTAAATTACATAAAATTTGAGAATGTAAATCATTAAGGGTAGTTATTGTTTACATTAATGTATAAAAAATGTAGTATTTATTGGATAGTTTCAAAGATATATGCCAAAATATATTAAAGTTACAACACGATTAACACCAGCCTCGCAACATATATACAAAATCACAAGCATTGGCTGGTAGTGTGCGTCTTCGCTGTGATGGCACTTGCTGGACATTCATTTGTTTATAAACGATGATTTTTTGTCCATAGCGCGTGCTCCGCGCGCGCTCATTGGCTAAATGAAATTGCGCGCGTCTTATTTCCTTTTACGTATTTCCGTCCTTTTTCTCTAAATCACTGCCACAGATTGCAGGAAAGCGATAAGAAAGATGTTACACGTCAAAAAATGCAATCATTGTGTGTACAAAGTGTACCTACACAATATTTTTTATTCAAAATTAACTGAGTTTTTGCTACTCGCTACGAGACACATTATTTCGAAATTCAGTGTAGCAAAGATAACTAGAGTGCCACCAGTATAAATTGGCGTACGATGGAGGGCGTCCCTGTCGCGAAACAGAAGTTGCCAGGGTGTAAATTTATTACACAACACGTAATATACAGTGTCCGGTGACCGGTGTCGGAGCCTTTAATAGAAATTTCGTCGGGAAACACTAAAGAAACAAACCATTAATGGCGGCCGCTCTATCTGGAGTCCTGTCACACGGTAATATTGGTTGATTATTTGTTTTTTCAGCTTCGCAAAACTTTAAAACTACATTGGCAACTGTTCTTGCACCACCTGCAAGGTGTTGCGAGACTGTTTTGGACATAGTAATTCAGTGTATATTGGAAATCAAGATGTCACAGCTCACGCGCAAATACGAGATTGAACTGAATGACAGGGCGAGGGGTTACCGCCGGGTGCGGGCGGGGCGGGTTTTAGTTCCAAAGTCGCCGCACGCCAATTTACGTTGGGCAAGCTCTAGCTATTTTAGAAGAATAATGTACCGGGATCAAAAATGCAATATTTTGATTATTTTCTAAAGAAATGCTCTAGAACTGAATGGAACAATCGTAATAAAACTAGCAACAACAAAAAAAACAATCAAAGTCGCCTGCATGGCTGTACTGACCGCTACGCGGCTGGTAGTCCCTGTTTCTCGGCCATTGGTGTCTGCAATTGGCTACCGCCCGTTGCCTGCTACTTTTCATAAGATTTAGTTATTTTTAATTAAACTGGTAATGGAATTACTGCGCACTGGTTTTTGGAACAATTATAATATAGATGCGTCGTCCTGCATGCATTCGAGTTTGACACACCTCCAACTGTAAACAAAAACTGAATATATAAAAGGTGGTCTAAATGGAGTTAATAAATTGAAATAATTTTCATACGTATTGTAGTGTAATGTTAATAATTCGGAAGAATCTCATTACACATATAAGGGATATTGCTTTAAACTCCAATCAAAAATATACTCATTATCAATAGTGGCATCTGTATTAGATTATGGGAATGAAAAAGCTTTGGACTGAAGATGGTGGGATAAAAATACAAGTCGCATACGAAACAAGTTGTGCAAATTTAACATATAAACAACTACCAAAACTTTGATAGATGTTGTTGTAGTCTATCATGTGTGGAATTAAGTCGTAAGCCCTATGAACACCCAAAAAAAGACTTCCATACCTACTTTCCCATATAAAAAATATAGCTTCGCCTCTGAGACATCTATAATATATCTTACTCAAAATATGCTGGATAGACAGAATTACGAATGAAGATGTTATATAATGAAGTCGGGCGTTTTTTGCATTTGCCTTTTTTTTAAGTCATGCTTATCTTTATAGTTTTATTACAATAAGCACTTACGTTTAAAACACTGTGTTTTGTCGGCTTTCTATTATTCGTTAGTATTAAGTTTTCATAAATATTTGAGCCGACAAACAGGAAGTTATATACAAAATACGTTCGAACCTCACTCCAGACTAGCAAGTTAGTCCTACTTTCATAGTACAAGCGTTTAGCTTAGTTTGAAAATAGTAAGAATATTGATGTGACACGTATTCCGTGTTCGCATCTCTATTTTTTTTTTTAAAAATAAAAAATAATAAAAATTTCATAAAACTTGCACGTGGGGTGTGAGATATGAAGTAGGTAATATAAACATGTCTAAAATTTTGTCAGTTATCGAGATTTTTTTTGTGTTTTTTTTTTTTAATTTGTATTTATTAATTCAAAATTATTTTCAATATATTTTTTTGTTGTTTTTTTTAATATATAGAATATATTTATCATCCGAAGTAAATTATTCCTTTTTTCAAATATTTACGAATATATTCGAATATTGAAATATATTATCATTAACTATTCGATATTCGAATAGTTGGAATCACGAATATTTGGAGGCTCTACTCATGATGCAGGGAGAGATAGCTAGGGTTGCAGGTCATATACTGCAATAAAAGTACAATATTTTCAGCGAGAAGGCTGTGCATGTTTATTTTTTAATAAATTTTCAAACTGTGTCGTATTTTTGGATGTTAACAATCAAATCATTTTCTATTTGAAGCTTATTTCTAGTGATGCAACGAATACTACTTTCACGAATACGAATACGAATATCAGGCCTACTATTCGACGAATACGAATACAAATAATTTAACAAGGTAATAAATAATACACCACTGTTCTTTTTTTACTAAGAGATTTAATAATTAAAATATACCACCGGCAAATTTTTGTTTAGAAAGCACAACATTTCTTTTATCCGTTTGTACATTCCCAGCGGTCGAAAACAAATAACATTTTTTTCACGCTTATGACGGTCATGTTATTAGATTTAATTTTAAATTATTTTATAAGAGTTAACACTTTTACACACAACGGAAATAAAGTGGAACGAACAATACGTATTACAAAACAAAAATTACATTAAATCAGCACCTATCCTTATTAATAACCCAACGAAACTAGATGAAAGAACTCATGTTATGCTGTGAAACAAGTAATAATTAACAACTTGAGAACTCAACAAATCCATTCATTCAATGTGAGGGGAATCCCCGATAATAGAGGGCGTAGGTGTGTTCGAGTACATGGTGCACAGCCAAACCGTAATTTGCGTTGCGTTCAGTTATAAATTGTTTATTTTTAATATTCGTGATGATATTCGGCGAATACGAATATACGTATTCAATTATTGGAGATTCCCCTAACATCGAATGAATGGATTTGTTGAGTTCTCAATTTGTCAGTTGTTACTTGTTTCACAGCATAACACGATTTCTTTCATCTAGTTTCGTTGGTTATTAATAAGGTTAGGTGCTCATTTTATGTAGTTTTTGTTTTATAATACATATTGTTCGTTCCATTTTATTTCCGTTGTGTGTAAAAGTGTAAACTCTTATAAAATAATTTCAAAATAAATCTAATAACACGACCTCTCGTTAGCGTGAAAAAAGCGATATTTATTTTCGACCGCTGGGAATGTACAAACGGATAAAAGAAATGTTGTACTTTTTAAACAAAAATTTGCCGGTGGTAAATTTTATTTATTAAATCTCTTAGAAAAAATAGAAAGGTGATGTGTTATTTATTACCTTGTTGAATTATTCGTATTCGTATTCGCCAAATAGTAGGCTTGATATTCGTATTCGTGAAAGTAGTATTCGTTGCATCACTACTTTTTTCCATAGGCCGGAGTACTTCAACTTTCGTCCCTCTTTGAACGAGTGGGGCACGAGAAGCAGTTTATTGAAAAAAAAAAAAAATTATTTGGTAAATGTACAAACTTAAGAGTGGCTGTTTTCAATTTAATATAATTAATACATATTTATATTACACGCTTACCCACTTTTAAATGAGAATTTATTCTCGTGTCTAAAATTGGGGGCATTGTCATATATGTATTTATCTATTATTAATGTAATCGTTAGTGTAAGACATTAGATTAAATAAGTAAGATATAGACAAAGAAATATTAGATTAAGTTACAAAAATTAAGACATTAAATTAGGTTAGTAAGATATAAACGGTACAAGAATACAAAAATGCAAGACATTAGATTAAATAAATAAGGTATACACAAGGAAACGTTAAATTAAGTAATAAAAATTAAAAATTAAGAAGGTATTGTAATAACATTTAAAAATATGTATATATTGATTGTTTTTGGTAAGATTTTATTCATTGCGTTATTGTGATTAATTATTTTATTAATTATTAATATTACTTATACAGGGTGTACCAGAGCTAGCAGCAGAAACATGGCAGGTAGATTCCTGACTATGTTGTGACTCTAAAATGTTCAAGCAACCATGGCCTAATATCAATGCAATATCAAAGTTTGCATTTTTTCCAATATTTCTTACTTATTTTTGGCAAAAAGTTGAACAATCATTACAGGATCTTATGTCGAGCATGAAAAAATCATTCGCTTTAATACAAGTCGAAAAAAATGATAAAAAAACTTGCGAAAATTTAAAAAAGTCATTTTTTACAAGGTTTTCATCATTTTCGTATTTCAGGGTTTTACAGGGCTTACAAGGTTTTTATCATTTTAGCATTTCAGGTATTGAAGTAAATGAATTTTTTATAATCGATATAAGTTACTGTAATAATATTTCAACTTTTTGCAAAAAATAAGTCAGAAATATTGGAAAAAAATGCAAACGTTGATACTGCATATCTCCATAACTATTGATATATTAGGTCATGATTCTTGAACATTTTAGACTCATAACATAGTCAGGAATCTACCAGCCAAGTTTCTGCTGCTAGCTCTGGTACACCCTGTATACTTATTTATTTATTTTATTTTAATAATTTTGTTGTTTCTCAATTCGGTGTATCGGTCCTGTAATCTTCGGCGGGCAGTCATACTAAACATTTACCAGAGTCGCCCACGATTGGACGACCGTGTAGGACATGCTTGCGACACGTGTTTAAATATAGCGGTGCATTATTAAACCATCGGTGCTTCACACGAAAATCGATGGCAGTTATTCACCGAATTTCATTTCGTTCTCACCCTTATTTTAATACCGTGTAGGTACCGCGCTCATTATCTAGGTACATACTACATGTGAAGTCGCAGAGTTCTCATCGTGCGATTCGGCGGTTGAATTGGAAGTCTTGTTGTTCGTTATACAGTATATATATAACAGAGCTAGTACAATACTTTACAGGCGGATTCCTGCCTTGATTGCGAGTAGAAAATGTTCGAGCAATCTTGACCATATCATCAATAGTTAAGGAGATATGCGACATCACAGTTTGCATAGAGTTCTCATCGTGCGATTCGGCGGTTGAATTGGAAGTCTTATTGTTCGTTAAACGGGGTGTAACAGAGCTAGTCTGCAATGCGTTACATATAGATTCCTGCTTTGATTGTGAGTAGAAAATGTTCGAGCAACCATGACTTAATATCAATAGTTAAGGAGATATGCGACATCAAAGTTTGCTTTAAGAATGTTCTTAGGTTTTCACGGCCACTCAGAATCTTCAAGTTTGTGTTTACTGGGGTATTATGCCGTGTTGTTACGACCTTTCGGGCCGACGTTTCGGATCCCATTGCAGGGTCCATCATCAGGGCTGATGTGTTGTCTTGAATGTTGGTGTTGTGGTTAAGTATCGGCTTGCAATACCGTGCCGAAGTCATGATGTGTTGTATATGTGATTCATCTGTTGTCTGATCACTATCTCTGCGGAATCTGCGACGAAAATGACTTTGAAGCGCCGGATACCAAGATGTTTTTAATTTGAGACCATCATCTCTATTAATGTTCATCGGATGCTTGTAGATTTCTAGTGCTTCCTTGATAAGACGCGCATGGTGACTCTTAGGCTTTCCAAGGATTTTCGGTTCGAATGCAAAATGATGGCCGGTATCCAGAAAATGCTCAGCCAGTGCTGATTTTTCTGGATGACCGAGTTTGCATGCCCGTTTGTGCTCGTTGACCCTTTTGGAAATGGTACGCGCCGTTTGTCCCACGTATACTTTATCGCAGTCATGACAATCGAGTCTATACACACCGTCTGTTTCTAAGCGATCTCGATCCTTCGCTGATCTCAACATATCCTTAATTTTGGAGTTGGTACCAAAAACTGTTTTAATTTCTCTTTTCTTGAGAGCTCTGGCAATTCTGTCTGTAACGCTTTGGACAAAAGGCAGAAAGGCGATGCCTTTGCACTCAGGTTCTGTATGTTGTTCAGGGCGAACAGACCTCGTTCTTATGACGCGTTGTATCTGTCGCTTCTGGTAACCATTGCCTTCCAGTGCGTCGCTGAGTGTTATCATTTCCTCTTGTAGATATTTGTCTTGGCATATCCTTTTGGCCCTCGTGGCCAAAGTGTTGATGAGACCTCTTTTTTGAGCAGGATGATGACGTCAGGCAGTGCTCAAACAGTGCGCAGATGTCTTCATCATAAATTTCTTCCAACAGACTCATAGCGTGAGTCTGTGAGTCTGTTAGAACGAACGCTATGAGTCTTTTTATTATTAGTTATTATCTATACCTGATGATGAGAGGAACCGCTCCTCTCGAAACTATAGTAGTAATTTAACAATTCATATTGTGTGTGTATTACAAAGTAAAGTAAAACATATTTTAAATTATAATGTTGCACCACGAAGTATTTGCCAAATCTTTCAATGAAATCAAATCTATTTTGATTTGTTAGCTAGCTGTAACTAGCCAAGGAACCAAACTGTGCTAAGAAATTTGCCTTAGTTCGTGTCTAAACATTTTGTTAGTTTGTAGTTGTATTAGATTGCTCTCTTTCCTGGGCCCCGTTGAATCGGCCGGTGAGAACGCCATTCATAGTTCCGCCGCACACGACACGAGCGGGCACCAGGCGGCTCTGTCGGCGGGCACCCACCTATTACGCAAAGCCTCGCCGGGCTAAAATCAATATTTACGACTCGCCTTCCGACTCTATTGTATTTTATTTTTTTACATCCGCCACCCCACCCTGGCGGCCGCCTCTCGCGTTTATAGTTCATATTTTATCTGACAGAGGGCGGCGGCCATGTTGGACCGAGATGTCTTTGTTTCGCGGGCCGCTTTCTGTGACTCGGTTATTGTTTTCATTAACGGCTATCGATTATGCTTTTTTTCAGCCGGGTAAGCGATCGCGAGGCAAGGGTCGGAGCTGTTTAATAATTATTACCTACGTAAATCTTTAAATTTATACTCTCCTAATCTTCAACAAAGTTACTTTTAGGGTTGCCACGCGTCATTTCGGGTAATTATACTCTATACTTTATGAGAACAACAACGTACGCGAAAATACTTTATTTCGCATGATTTGATTTCTCTGGGATTCATTTTACTTTTAACATACAAAAAAAAATTGATCGTAGAAATTTTTGCGTAAAACGGAACGAGAGAGTTACCGGGGTCGATGACGTTATCGATTGTTGCCGAATAGGTTCGATAATTGACATAAACGTTTTTTAATGCGACTTAACCTCAAATTTCAACATAATCAATGTCATTGTATAAATTTCTCGTTTGTTTTGTGTAAGGCTGATTGAGTGCAGTTAAAATACGATTAATTGGTTTTATACTTTTTTCTGTGATGAATAGCAAATAACGAGACGAGAAAGAAACAAAGCGTCTCTGAATCTGATAAAAATGAAAGACTTATTTACTTTAACTTAAATAATATAGACTGCAAACGTGCTGTGGGGTTGTTTAGTAGTGATAATTATTTGTTAAAAGTTGCTAAAAGTAATGAAAAATATGTTTTTAAGCAAAATAAAAAAGTAAAATAAATCGTACTTTATTTTGACTCAATCTATTTTTTTCTACCTTTAATAACCAATGTTCTTTATTTGCACAAAAAAGGTGGCAACCCTAGTTACTTTGTGTAACTTATTCATAACCACAGGGTGGCTAGATTTTGAAATTCTCATTTGCGAAATTACATAAATTAATTCGCTCCGCTCTCTTACCACATTATACACATCCATTGTAAGAAGTACATTGAAATACAACTCAATTTTGTGGTCTCCCTACTATGACACACACTCTAAGAAAATAAAAAGAATACAACACAAATTCTTGAGATTTATAAATTTTAAAATGCGTATTCCAATAGAAAGCATAAATAATGATAATTTAATGAATATACTTCATTTGAAGAAATTATCAAACAGAAGAGATGTCAGCGGCTTAGTGTTCCTATTTAAAATTAATAAAAGTATGTTGGACTGCCCTGAACTGATTCAGATGGTCTCGTATAATATACCAAGAAAAACGAGACACCACGAAATGTTCTTTGTAACTATGCAACAAATTTACCGTTAACACGCATGTATCGCCTTGGAAACAAATTTTCGGAATTTGTAGACATTTTTCGTTGTAGGAGCATACCCGAATTAAAGAATTACTTAAACTTAGAACATACCAATAGAATTAATTACGGTTTAATGGACTAAATTTTTACTTATGTTTTGTTCCCCATAAATTATATATATATTTATTAATTTTAAAGTGTCCTGATTGTTGTTAATTTCCCTTTTAAATGTGTTTTGATTTTATCTTTTATATTTATTTTTAGATTTATTTTATCTTCTTATCTTATTTATCTGGTATATTGGTTTAATTATCTATATTTTAAAGGTCTCTAATTATTACTGTTTGCTTGTGTACTAATCATCGTATATATATATATATATATATATATATATATATATATATTTTAGTCATTTTTATTGTTCATTTTATATTGTTACATTTTATGTGTTCTATTTATATTATTATTTTTTAATTATTTACTTTAAAAAATGTTTTATGTTAGATATATAAAAATCCTTTTAATTTTCTTGTACTGTAAAAGTCCACTAGGGCGTTTATTATTAATAAATAAATATTATTATATTAGCATCCGATTTGGTAGGTTACATATTCTTCTTCTAATAATTTATCCGCTTATTAAACGATAGCGATCTATTCGCCATCATTTATTTTATTTGCAGCGTATCAAAATAGTTCGACTATGGGCTTCCGTAAAGATTGCCTTAGATTTATTATAATTTCATCCTTAGTCGTCTTTTGTGAAGGGCCCAGTCAATCAGTAGTGAGCGGCACCACCATCCTTCTCCCGCAATTCCGTCTTTGCTCGTTCAACTACAAGCAGCGTACCGACGGTAGTGATGGTATTTTAACTGGTGACACACTAACCGTTATTTGAGATTTGTATCTGATTGCATCTATGATTAGCAACTGATTTTTTGCAATTCGACGGGCAGTCATCGATACTAAACACATAATAATAAATAAATGCACCGAGTCTCAGAGAAGACAGACATATGAACTTAGTGTGACCATAGCGACAACATCTGTAGCAAAGATAGTGGGCTAAGAACAAAACTTCCCACCACTAATTAACTTCCAAAAATTTTATAGATATGGTATTCTATTATGGGTGGAAATGATGAACATTACATTGTGTAAAGTGATCACTTAAGCCAGCCGTACGATAGGTCGTAAACCCTATGAACACCCAAAGACTTCCATATAAAGACCTACTTTCCCATATAAAAAATATAATTTCGTCTCTATGAGACATCTATACCTATAAAACTCAATCTCTGTCTGTCTGTCTGTCTGTCCGTCTGTCTGTCTGTCTGTCTGCCTGTCTTTCTGTCTCTCTGTTCTCTATACAAATCCACAGCGTTTGTCCGATTCGAATCAAATTTTGCATACTTGTGCTTGGGACCCGGCGGGTAACATAGGCAACATTTCCCCACTATTCTCATACCCCTTCCCCTCCCCCTGACATATTTTCGATGCAAATCTGTACCGTTTGACCGATCAGACTCAAAATTTGGAAACTTATTCTTTAGGACTCGGTCAGTAACATAGGCGATATTTCCTCCCTATTCTCATACCCCTTCTCCTCCCCTGACATATTTTCGATGCAAATCTGTACCGTTTGACCGATCGGACTCGAAATTCTAAAACTTATTAAGGACTCAGCGGGTAATATATCCGACATTTCCCCCGTATTCTTTTTACCTTTCCCCTCCCCTAATATATTTTCTAAGTAAATCTGTACCTTTCGGCCGATCGGACCTCAAAATTTGGAAACTTATTCGTTAGGACTCGGCGGGTAACATATGCGACATTTCCCTCTATTCTTTTAACCCTTCCCTTCGGTTATATATTTTCGATGCAAATCTATACCATTCGAACCCGTGCAATGCCGGGTAAGGACAGCTAGTCTATAATATATCTTGATTAATTGTGCCTGTTGATAATGCTTGCCACACTATAACATGACACTTGCATCTTCATCTTCTTCCTATTCCCTATCCGTTCAACCGACGTTGGGTATCATCACTTTATTTACTGCGGCCTGGAACAGCTCTACAGTAGACTGTAGAGCTGTTCGATGTTCTCCTTCTTCCAGGGCCCCGACTTGCGGCAATCTCTCCCTGCATCATGAGCTGCAAGATCTCCTACTTTTCTGGATGTCTCATGTCACGTGTCTGAGATATTCAAATTTTCGGATTTTTATTGTTTTAATTACTTGTCTTTCTTTATTCATCGGAACCATAACATCCTCATTCGCAACTCTGTCCACCCAGCTTATTTACAGTATTCATCTGTAGATCCACATCTCGAATGCCTCAAGTCGCCTTATCAATTCTTGGGTAAGCGTCCATGCTTCCATTCCTTAAATAATACCGAGAACCCTTTCATGTATAAAGCGATATATCGCCATCTATGTTTGAAATTTGTCATTCCCATGAAACAGTACAAAGATGTCGCCGCTGGTAATGAGATCTATATTTTTTTACCAGAGTATGGATCATTTTTTTTATGTATCTATTATATATAACATTATTTTAAATCATTTATTGAAAGATTACGAATATTTGCCAAATTGGACATAAATAATTGATTTGTATTTGTTATGATTGTTGGTTGAGTGAGATAATTAACTGTTATGAAACATTTTTATTATATTTTGACTTTCTAAGCTTGTGCTATTGCTTTTCACTCTATATTATTACTTTTTATTTTTTGAATTTTTATTGTATTATTTTTTCTTATGCTTCTGCTTTGTTATATACTTGCTTTTTACTATTTACTTTATATTATATTTATCTTTATATATTTGTATTTTAAGTATTTGATTTCCAATTTTTTTCATTATTATTTTTACATGTTATTATTTTTATTCTTTAAACTATCCCTTTACCTATTTGTTTATAAAAACCGTACAGGACGTGGATAAATAAATAAAATAAAAATTATTGATGATTTATTTGGGGACAAAATCCGTAAAAAAAAATTAAAAATTATGCGTAAGTACTCAAAAAATATTTTGATAATAATTCATTTATAAAAATTAATTAATAAAAAGCGACGCGTAATTGCTGAAAGCCCTGTATTTGGAACAAGCATTTTAGAGGGAAAACATCCTCAAATACTTCCTGCAGAGAAACGTTTCTCGTTCGACAATAATAATAATTATTTTATTTTTTATTTATTAATTTATTTTTTTTAACATCTCAGACCCACAAAACATCACATTGATATTTGTCTGTAGGTGCATCAATACATATATATAAATAAATTGTATTTACCAGAAATACATTCATATTAATTAATTACAATAGATCTTATAAGCTCAAATACAAATCAACAATACTATACAACATTACAAGAAAAAATACAAATATTACCAAAATCAAAATAAGTCTCTTTTATTTAATAACATATTCATTAATTCTGTATTTTGCCATTTTTTATTAATATCCATTTTGACACGACATGGGATTTTATTTAATATTTTTGGTATGACATATTTTAATGTTCTTTGTCCATATTTATTTATGACCTTCGGTATTCGTAGTCCTTCTTTAACCGTAAATCTGGTACTATGTTTATGAATCAATCTATGCTTATATGTCCCATCTTCATGATATCGTGTAATTAGTTTGTACCACAAGATAGCATTAATTGGCATAGAGCCTTGTTTCTTGAAGAGTTCCTGTATATCTTTAGTAGCACTTTCTTTATTTATTAATTTTATAGCCGAATTTTGAATATTTTGAATTTTTCTAATATTAGTTTTGCAAGTTAGACCCCAGCTAGTTATTCCATACCTTATTACCGATTCCGCTAAAGATTGATATATAGTTTTCATAGTCTGTATCGGAACATAGTATTTAATCTTGTGCATACATCCCAATACAGTTCTCAACCTCTTACATACCTTATTTACCTGAATATCCCATTTGAAAAATGTATCTATGGTAATACCAATATATACGTATACATTAACTAATTCAATTTTTTCACAATTATACGATGCATTAATTCCGGAATGCAAGCAATCAAAATTATGGGAAATAATATTATTACGATATAACTTTGTCTGGCATTAAAGATTTTTTAACAATCATGACATTTGTAATTGTTATACAGGGTGTATCAGAGCCAGCAGCAGAAACTTGGCAGGTAGATTCCTGACTGTGTTATGAGTCTAAAATGTTCAAGCAACTATGGCCTAATATCAATAGTTATGGAGATATGCAATTTCAAAGATTGCATTTTTTTTCAATATTTCTTACTTATTTTTTGCAAAAAGTTGAACTATCATTACAGTATCTTATGTCGATTATGAAAATTTCATTCGCTTTAATACAAGTCGAATAAAATGATGAAAACCTTGCAAAAATTGAAAAAAGTAATTTTTTACGAGGTTTTTATCATTTTATTTAAGTTGTATTGATGCAAATGAATTTTTCATAATCGATATAAGTTACTGTAATTGACTTTTGAAACTTTTTACAATCAATTTGTAAATAAAATATAAGATAAACCTTTTTTCCTATATAAAAGTAATATATTAAAAATTATTTACAATAATTAAGAAAATATATGCATTAATCGACAGGCCGCGACCAAAAAAATCGTTTTTAGTGTCCTAGGCGGCGTAAAGTGTTAATGAATATCTAAATGTACGTATAATATTTTTTATACGTATAAATTTTACTTCATTATCTAGAATCTGTACTAAGGAAATTAAGAAATATTATTATATCTTCTTCTTCTTCCTTGCACTGTCTTTGCCTAGATAGGCTGTTGTGGTCCGGTCTTTTCATTCTCAGGCTATCTCTATCTTCTTTGGTTCGGGGTGTTGCCTTCATCCAGGCCGTTTCTCTGTAATATTTTGGAGCATTGAGTCATCCAGGAGTTCTTTGGTCTTCTTCTGGATGACTGTCGATGAAGCTCCATGACATTGCCTGCTCTACCGTGTGGTCTGGCGGTCTCCTTCTTATATGCCCATACCATCTCAACTGTCGCTCCTCAAACTTACTGTTTATGTATATATATTCTTTTGTAGTATTATATATATTTTTTTCAATTGATTCAGCAACATTGTAGATTGACATTTAAAAAAAATATTAACTGTATTATTTGTATAAATCTACTTATATTATTTGGTTAATTACACCCACATGTTTCGGAAATACCTTTCCATCGTCATATAACACCCTGACGATGGAAAGGTATTTCCGAAACATGTAGGTGTAATTAATCAAATAATATAAGTAGATTTATACAAATAATACAATCAATATTTTTTAAATTATTTTATTATATTGTTTATTTTAACTGCCCTAGAACAGGTGGGGCACTATAAGCTAATGTAAAAAAGTGTATTTGTAACTGTGATAATATAAAAAAATATATATAAAAAATACAATAATTTTCTTACCATAATTTCGGATGTAATTATATTGCACAACTGAATGAGAAGCGATGAACTGAAAAACAACTGAATAAAAATAATATAATAAAAACAGATATAAAAATTGAAGATTAATAATAATAATTATAATAATAAAGGATCATTTTTATAGCGCCATTTTCGTAAAAAATCACCTTAGTCCTACACTAACTAGTATTTAATTGAATGGAAAGGATTTTACAAAAGGTGTGTTTTAAGTCTTTTTTTAAACACTGTTTTTGATGCACTGTTCCGTATTACGAAGGGAAGATAGTTCCACGCCTTTGGGCTTCCCACCGCAAATGCCCGTGCATTTAATATACTTATGGAGTACTCTGGAATCCTCTAGAGTACTCTCGTAAACACTGGAAGAGTCGAGTGAATACCGGAAATGGGAAGAGAGATCTCGAACATTAGAAAAACCAGCATATTTAATATAAAAAGACAATGCGTGTGCCGCGGAAAATATTGTTGTTTGCACGCGCGGCATAGAGTCTACGTGACGTTGCAACGTCATGCACTGTTCCGCGACGTCGCGCACAACATAGCGCGGCATTTCTACGTGCCGTGGCAACGTTGCCATGCGCACGGTACCCGAGCGAGCTCACTGCAACATTACGCGGAGCGTCAGTACCACGCGGTATGTTTACAAGTGAATACGCATGCGCTGTATCTGTCAAGATGACAATGTGGGGGAACGAAATTGTTCTTGAACTCATCGAGCTGTATCGATAGAAGATCGCATAGAATGTCCGTCCTTCTTTCTCTTTGCAGTAAATAATTTCGCATTCTCCTCTTTTATCTCCTCTTACGTTTCGATAAACTCATTAACATAAACAGATACGCGGCTGTCATCATAACCTCATAGGGCGATATTTCCGCGACGTGTGGAAAACAATAATTATTTGCAAAAAGGACCTTGTTTTTAATAATATTCAATTTACTACAGTAAAATCTCGTTAATTTGAAATTGCGACCCAAAAAAACATTTCGTATTGCGCGGAACCCCGTTTTCGCCAAATGAGATACCGCAGCTGTCATCATAACTTCATCGGGTGACATTTCCGCGACAAGATATGCGAGTCCCGGTGTGTACACGTCAAATGACCGCGTCATTGTCCCCGAAACATGAGCGTAGATGTTGATGCGACATGCCGAGCGGAATTTTTCGCGATTAGTCCCCTAGTGAATACATGGCTTGACGTTTGACGTGCGACATACGCCCGAAATCAAATTGATGATTTAAAGGTTAAGATACGCCTTAAAAGTGTTATTTTGTACTGAAAATTACGCTTTTAAGATATTTTTAAATGCCTTCATTTTATGACTAAATTCTATTACAAAAATGATTGATTTTGGCAAAATCGATAATAGTGAACTTAATTTTGTAGAACAGATTTTTTATTAATCAAAGATATCCCGAGATATTACATTTTCAATTTCAACAATACCCGAGATATTATAAATCTTAATTCAACATAATTACAAATTTGACATTTTGAACTGTTTTTGCAATGAATGTAAACATCTGCAAAAAATGCTGTACAATTTGAAAACGGAACATTTATTTGCGAAAATTGACTTATTTCCGAAAATTTAAGACTAAATTGCAGATATTAAATGGAAAAATGTGAAATTAAATAGTGAAAAAATATAAATACCTAAGATGCGAGAATCCATCGGCCGAATCACTCTTGAGTTCGAGCCATAGATATCCAGTGTGCGATCAGCGACAATAAATTAAGCGAAGTACTTAAATAGCGTTTCAAAATAAGTGCAACCACTTGTGTGCATATTGACGTGAATTATCTGCGATCCTGTGTGGGAATTTCTAGCAAGCGATAATTTAACTTTGATTTATAAAGTGCGTTTAAGAAAAAAAATTTTTTTTGAAAATCACGATTTTAAACTCCCGCCAAAACGCTTATTTTCGCAAGGGTCGTATTTGGCAGTTTTCATGTCAATCTGACTTTTACCACGTGACAGTCCATTCGCGTATTTAGACATTCATTCGTTTTTTTACATAACAAGCCGGCATTTTTGTATTTCATCCGTAATGTCTGGGAAAAAGTATTGTTAATGTTGTATGATACCCAAAAATGTAGAAATTCTTCCCTGAAAACTCCCGATAAACTATTTATAACTGGGCCTAAGAGTGCTCCCTTAAGACTGGAGTGGTGTCGTGCGATGAGACGAGACGAGAAGAAAGATGAAGTACTTTCTTCTTATTCCACTCTGTTTTGTTGTGGAGATCATTTTAATGTAAGTCTTATTTAGAATGTACGAAGACGTACGGTTACCATAGAAAAGAAACAAATAACGGTGACGAACACCATAGATCAATAAAGATGTCTTTAATTCTTGCCAAATAACATCACGACTAGGGAATTCAATCCCGATCCCGCGAGATCGTGATCCCTCGAGATCTCGAGGCATTTTACGAGATCAATCCCGAATACAAAATCGGACGAGATTATCGGGATTATCGGGATTGATCACCATTTTTATGTTTTGTATGTTTAATTGTATATGTCTATATAGCTTTTAGTAAGTACTTAAAACTTATGTTCATGTCGAATTCGAATAATGAAAATAGCTTTGAATAATATTTGCTGTATTTTATCAACCTAACATAGTAATAAAAACTACTACTAACTCTATTACATTGACTTATTGATGCTTGGAAAAACGCTTACAAAAACACGATGATTAATAATAAACATTTTATTAAAATTGCTGATAAAAAATGCAAGGCGTTGTCGTTAATTGCTATTCAGCTCTATAAACAACAAAAAAACACCAAAGTTTCGGGATCCCGGTCCCTAAGGTAAATTCTAATCTTGAGGGACTGCAATCCCGACTCGGGATTGCATTCCCTAGTCACGACCAATCACAACGCGTTTTGAAGGAAGCGTATTTTTTAAGATTTTTATTATAAAAATTATGAATAAAAACATTATCCCACACCATCCATACTGAGTTACGATTTATCATTTATTTTTAAATCTATTTCATATATTTTCATAGATATCTGTAAAATAATGTGAAATTACCCTATTAGACTAGAATGAGTAAATAAAATAACCCGCCTGGAATGCAGATTAAGGGCCGGTTGTTTCAACTTGGATTAAAGTAAGCGTTCTTTTAAAGCATAGTTTTTTCGTTCTCCACCAATCAGACGATCCGTTTTCGTAAAAATCTATGCTTTGATCGACCGCTTACTTTGATCGAACTTGAAACAACCGGGCCTAAATGGAAATTGGGATCCTTCTATGGAAATTAAACGTCGTATGGACCAAGCCAGATATGCATTCTTCCGCATGAAAAGGGTATTATGCAGCCGTGACCTAAATCTAAATTTGCGAATGAGAATGTACGATGCTATGTGTATTTTAAGGACTCGTTCAGACACGCGGGAATCGTGCGATTGTCATGTGTTCAGACAGCCGCGGTCAATAAGCGATTTGTGTGCGCGCGAATAATGAACGTCAGTTTGACAGCTCCGGTGCCGTTCTCCATCTTTGAAATTCGCTCATTACTTTGCTAACGACGGCCGTGTTCCATGGCAAGACACAAAAATACAGTTGCCGGCAAACTTCTTGAAATTTTTTGGCGTAGTGGGGGAATGCGCAGAAGACAAAATTTGGGTCTCTTTGGTGGAATGCTACATGCGTAAAATTTCAAGATGTTTGCCGGCTACTGTATCATTCTGTTAGATCATTTTTGGTGAATATAAATACCTACTTACCTAAAATACTCTTTTTTTCCAACGCGTCTTCACCATTTCCAAATATCTCCACCAACTCCTGCCAAGCTTGGTTCTTGGCAGTTTTATTTGAGTAATCCTCACATTGAAGATCCCACATTGCATGTATTTTCTTCACTTCGTCAATAAAAAGTTCAGTGTCAAAGCGATCCATAACGAGCTAACGCGTGCTCCTGTTGCGACAGGAGAACGCGGGCGCCGCGCGATTCTATTTTCTAGCGGTTGAGTGGCGGGCACCGCGCGGTTATGTCTGAACGATTACATACAAACCTACATAAATAAGACACGCGCGTATCCCACGCGATTCTGTAACCGCACGGTTCCCGCTGTGTCTGAACAAGCCCTTGTATGGAATGGAATCATTGACATGGACACTCACTGAAACAATGCTGAAGCGACTTGAAGCATTTTAAATGTGGATCTAGAGATGGCTTCTAATTATAAATATTATAAATGTTTTAAATATAAAATATTTTTAAAAAAAAAGCTGAACGACAAATGACGCAAATCAGGACGCAAAAGGAAAAACAAATTGATCCAGACATATTATAGATGGCTCATAGGGACGAAGCTATTTTTTAAATATGGTAAAGTAGGTCCATTTTTTGGGTGTTTATAGGACATACGACCTGTAAATAATTTGAAACCACGCTTTTTTTCGGACAAAATTTTTTTGCTTCACTATCCAAATAAAAAGAAAAGCCTTTGAATCGTGCATACTGCCAGTGATGACGTATGGAGTGGAGACTATGGCCCTTACAAAAAAAAGTGTAGAAAAGCTCACATGCACGCAACGATCCATGGAGAGATCCATGCTTGGAGTAAGCCTAAGAGAATTAGAAACGACGAAATTAGGCGCAGAACTAGATAAGTGGATATCATGGATCGTGTAGCGAAGCTAAAATGGCAATGGGCAGGACACATTGCAAGACAGGATACCACAAGATGGCCTCCCAGAGTTCTGAAATGGAGACCTTGGGAAAATAAAAGAGGCGTCGGAAGACCTCAAAAGAGATGGGCCGATGATATAGCCGCTGTGGGGGGAAAGAAATGGCTACAATTAGCCAACAACAGAGAAGAATGGAAAAATAAGGAAGAGGCCTATATCCAGCAGTGGAAAGACGACGGCTGATGAAGAAGAAGAAGAAGATCCAAATAAAAGGTGGGCGCTTACGTTATTGATATAGATTACAGAATTGTATTATTGATGGAGGGAATGCGCCCACACTTTTGTCTGGAAGGTGAACATTACATACAAACATAAATATAAATATATTTTTTTTACTTTTTAGCAAGTAGGTACATTCAAATATCGTCATGATCATAGAACAATGACGGATGTGCAAAAAATTCCATATTGACTTTTTGGATCGTTAAAAAGTTAAAAAAGAAGCCATCTAATGGTATATAAAAAGTGTATTCCTTCTCATTAATCTAACCGTCGTTATACGAAGTCGGTATAACGACGGTTCTGATTTGCGATCGTAGAACAATGCAGCATGTGTAAAAACGTCGTTGTACTGCGCTGACCTTATTTGAGGTTTGAAAGGTATCCACTTTAAATAACTAACCCAAGTTTCGAAGGAAAATCTTTTGTAGTTATCGAGCTATGACATAAAGTGTCTTTATGTAAATAAAACTTCAAACCGCTCTCCTGCAAACTTGAGAAAAATCACATGCGTCGTTGTTCTACGATTATGACGATTATAAGCGTTGTTTTAAAAAAAAAATCATGTAGTATAATTTTCTACTTATTAGTCTTAATATTACCCAGTGTACAAAATCATTTCTGTATGAAACTTGCGCCACATTTTTGTAAGCTCATTAACTAATTTCCCATATAAAACTTTGATTTATTATGATTGATTTATTGATAAATTAATTGATTCAAGTATTGTCGTCGAGAATACGTCTGTGTGTAAAATTTCAGCACGATTGGATATTGGGAAGCGGGTGAAATATCGATTATAAGATTCCGTCCGGACATACAGACCGACAGGTGAAGCTAATAGAAGCGTGGTAAAAAAAAATTGCTTCAGGCAATCAAAATTACCCACGTGTTCCTAGTTCCTAAGCCATTCCGCGTAAAAGTAAATATATTATGCAGGTTCTGTATGGATAAGGAATATGATAATTTGGTATGTACAATTATGAAGAATTTTATGAAGTTAGTCATCAATTTTATTGCTTTTTTATCGCGTCAAATTTAATTTTTATATACACAACGATTAGACTAGTAAATAATTAATTCACAGTATGCTAACACATAGGTAATTCGTTTAGTCACAGGATGTGTTTATCTATAATAATATGTGAAGAGGTAAAGTTTGTATGTTTGCATGTTTGAGGTAATCTCCGAAACCGCTCATCCGATTTCAAAAATTCTTTCACCAATATATAGATTGGACTTTCACGGTGGACATGAATTATATATTATCTCGTTAAAATAAAGGAGCTTTTCGTGGTGACATATTTTACAACTAATGTAGACGAAAAAATGGCCGAGTTATCCAGTATGAATAAACAGCAGATTTTAGTTGATTAAAATAAATAAATAAAACGTGGTTCAGTTTAATCACAGTTCTTCATATTTATTATAAAAAATCTACTGTTATTTATATTATTAAAGAAAAATAACAGATACAGGCTATTAATCACATTTGTTACTAAGCTTAAAACTTAAAACTATGGCACACATTTTAGTCATAATAACAAGTCTTTAGTTTGATTTTTTGGTCCAAGACCTACACTATCCACATGAAATTCACTTAAACATAATATATTTTCGGTCACACAACTTAGAAATTTAAAAAAGACCCCAAAAATAAAATAAATCAGTCCTAATTTTTTTTTGTTTATTTATTTAATTATAAAGTAGATACACGTTTTTTTATAATAAATTGATTCTATATTATAAAATCTTTACAGACATTAAACTCCCCATAATGTGAGCTAAAGCTCGAGCTTATGGGAGGAGTATTTACAAGTTAGATTAAAGTATAAAAGAAGAATTAAAGAATTGATGTATAAAAGAGATATGTGGGCAATGTTTACAATTCATCGTTGTCCAAAATCAAGGATTTGACTTCTTTCTTAAACTGTTCGTATTTTGGAATGTTCCTTTCTTGAAATTTGTTTTGCGACAACAATGTATTGTACCATTTAACTCCCAAGTATGTATAGTGATGTTGTGCCATGGTGGTTCTTGAAGATGGTATCTTTATTTGTCCCTTTGTTCTATGTCTACTACTTATACAGTCTAAGGGGTGAGATTTATTTATAAAATATTCTTTGTAAATTTGGCATAGGGAGTTTGTTTTGTATATTTTTGTGAGTGACGGTATATTAAATTCTTGAAATATATTTACTTAGTAGGATAGTCATAAGGTTTTTTGAGAATCGTTTTAATAATTATTTTTTGCATTATGATTAAGGCTGTACGGTGGACTTATAAGCCCCTCCCCACCCAATAATACCATACTGTAAGAGGATATTAATCAATTAATTAATCAATGTAATTAATCAATTAGAAAGACATACAAAAAAATCAAATCCACGAAAAAATATTCGGCTACTGCCGCTTTGTCTTTCTAATTGATTAATTAATTTGGTTATAAATTTCACAGAACTTTGTTCTGAAAAAATTGCAAATTCACAATAAGAATGTGTTTTTGGATACAATTCAGTCCTCTCCAGAAACACAATTATTATAGACATATGTTACAGAGTCATCGAGATATTAAAATACTTTATGTAGAGAAGTAGATGCAGAACTCAAAAAGTTATATAAAAAAATACCGCGACGACATACGTATATCTATCTATATGTTGAGGTTAATACTAGGGAATGCAATCCCGAACCGAAAAATCGGACGAGATTATCGGGATTGATCAGCATTTTGTATGTTTTGTCTGTTTAATTGTATATGTCTATAGAGCTTTTAATAAGTACTTAAAACTTATGTTCATGTCACATTCAAATAATGAAAATAGCTTTGAATAATATTTGCTGTATTTTATCAACCTAACATAGTAATAAAAACTACTACTAGTTAGTAGTTTTTACTCTACTACATTGACTGATTGATGCTTGGAAAAACGCCTACAAAAACTTTAATGCAATTATTAATAATGAACATTTTATTAAAATTGCTGATATAAAAATACAAGGTCGTTAATTGCTATTCAGCTCTATAAACAAAAAAAAATACAAAAAATATTCGGGATCCCGATCCCTACGGATCCCGCGGGATTGGAAATTCTAATCTCGAGGGATCCCGAAGGTGCAATCCCGACTCGGGATTGCATTCCCTATACACAAATTGATAAAATATGACTAAAGGTTGCTAAAAATCTACGCGTGCCAAGCTGCGCGGGCAGTCTTTGATATTTAGTTTGTGATTTTATTCTGCAAAATTGATTTTAATAGGCTTTTGAGGAAATACTATTGTGCGTCTTGACGCAATTTCTAAATAATTTCAAAGCGATTCTTACTGTCACGACCGGACACCTCGAAACCTGTTTATCCATAAGGACAGGACAGGATGTCACAAAAAAATATTACACACCTTGAATAGTTAGCGGGTTGGTGGTGTTGGTAGCGATGGCCCCACTCTGTACTAAGTAGGTACTACAATGTAGTACTACATTATACTGAATTGCACACTTCACACGTTTGTAAGTGAAATGCGCACTACAAACTACACACACTAAAAGCTACACACGCCTCAAACTACAAACTTCAAACAACACATTTTAGCGCTTGTTCAGACACAGCGGGAACCGTTCAGTTTCAGAATCGTGTTTCAAAACACGCGATTTGTGTCATCTGTTCACACAGCCGCGGTTAATAAGCGATTTGTGCGCGCGAAAATAAACGTCAGTTTGACAGCTCCGGTGCCGTTCTCCATCTTTGAGTATCAGAGATATATTCGCTCATCACTTTGTTAACGACGGCCGTGTTCCATGGCAAGACACATAAATATCATTCTGTCAGTTCATTTTTGGTGAATAAATACCTACTTCTCTAAAATACTATTTTTTTCCACCAATTCCAAATATCTCCACCAACTCCTGCCAAGCTTGGTTCTTGGCATATTTGAGTAATCCTCACACTATTACAGGTCTTTTCTCCACTTCATCAATAAAAAACTCAGTGTCAAAGCGATCCATAAGCATAGAAAAGAGAATATAATCCACGCGTGCTCCTGTTGTGGAACATGGAACCGTGCGGTGCCCGCAACGCGACTGAACGCTCTCGTAAGGCTCCATAGTAATAGGATCGTGCGGGCGCCGTGCGGGTCTATTTTCTAGCGGTTGGGTTGCGGGCACCGCAGCGGTTGTCTAACCGCACGGTTGTGTCTTAACGATCACATACAAACCTAGGTAAATGAGACCCGCACGGGTCTCATGCGATTCTGAAACGGCACGGTTCCCGCTGTGTCTGAACAAGCGCTTAAAGTGCACACTACAAACCACACATTTCAAATCGCACGCCTCAAATTTTAAATTTGAATTGTGACTTTTTTAATACGTGAAATTTTTGGTTGATATTTTTGCGAAGTTGATTTTGATAAAAAGAAATGAAAATTTTGGGACCGAATGATGAAATCTTAGGAAACCGAGACAAACCCTTTTACTTTTAAACAATAATGCCTTGATTTTAAGCCATTCATGTAAACCAATTTTCCTGTTTTTCATTCATCATTTTATCATTAATTAAGATAAATTTAAAGTTCTCTCAGAGACGAAGCTATTTACATGGAAATTTGTATGTGAGCCTTTATAGGTTGGTCCAGGGCTTATGACCTGTATCAGCTGTCTTATGTGATCGCTTAACAAAATGCAACATCCACACAGTGTCAAATTCTTGATTGTTGTATATGTTCTAAATCAGTTTCTTTCATAATATATTCAAAGAGACTAAGCTAGACACATTTATGGTCCTTTCTATAACATAGTGTACATAGATTTCGCAGCTGGTAATGAGACCTCTATATTTTATTTATTTTTATTTATTTTGTTTTGGGGAAAATTAACAGCAAAACAACAATCTTAAAAATATGAAATAATGGTTTTTAAAATTATGCCAATTACAAATTTTCCACTGAATATAGTAATTTACTTTAACTTACTTTAACAGCGAGTGGAGAGGGTGGAGGGGAATGTGGGACGGGAGTAGAAGGGAAGATATAATGTACAAATTAGTTTGGGTGCGGTAGTGTTTATTTTTAAAGTGGAATAATTATCAATTTCTTTTTAATGTACAGGTATGTGAATTCAGAATTATTTAATATGTAATATGTACACTAGAATACGCCTGAAAATTATTATTTAGAATATTTTTTATTTATTTTATAGATAGACCAGTATTTACAATAATATTTTTTTAATAACAAACAGCAGTATAGGTTTTTAATAATATTTTTATATATTCATATACATGTTTTGGTATGTTTTAGTTATCCCTCTGTGGACAAAATCCATTAATTGTATTCTCAGATCATACATTATAAACGTATGCGTAATCATTTTATTATTATAAAATTCTATTTGCCGATATATAGGGCTTGTTCAGACACAGCGGGAACCGTTCAGTTTCAGAATCGCGTTTCAAAACACGCGATTTGTGTCATCTGTTCACACAGCCGCGGTTAATAAGCGATTTGTGCGCGCGAAAATAAACGTTAGCTTGATAGTTCTGGTGCCGTTCTCCATCTTTGAATATCAGATATATATTCGCTCATTACTTTGTTAACGACGGCCGTGTTCCATGGCAAGACACATAAATTTCATTCTGTCAGTTCATTTTTGGTGAATAAATACCTACATCTCTAAAATACTCTTTTTTTCCACCATTTCCAAATATCTCCACCAACTCCTGCCAAGCTTGGTTCCTCCCTCCTAATCCTCACACTATTACAGGTCTTTTCTCCACTTCATCATTAAAAAATTCAATGTCAAAGCGATCCATAACCATAGAAAAGAGAATATAATCCACGCGTGCTCCTGTTGTGACATGGAACCGTGCGGTGCCCGCAACGCGATCGTAAGGCCCCATAGTAATAGGATCGTGCGGGCGCCGTGCGGGTCTATTTTCTAGCGGTTGGGTTGCGGGCACCGCAGCGGTTGACTAACCGCACGGTTGCGTCTGAACGATCACATACAAACCTAGGTAAATGAGACCCGCACGGATCTCATGCGATTCTGAAACGGCACGGTTCCCGCTGTGTCTGAACAAGCCCATAATCGATTAATTATGTAAAATATTTTTCCCAGAACGGGCAAAGATCAATACACCAGCAGCAATTTGCCTATTTGTACTTATTATTGTTATTAAAAGATAGACGACACATTAAAATTTATTTCTCAGTATTTTATGTTACATATTAAAAAATGACATCATTTGTGCGACCAGACCACTTTTTTCGAGTAGGCCGATTGAGGAGCATCCATAAACTATGTGGCATGATCAAGAGGGGTGGTCAGGTAGAATGCCACGCTGGGCTACGTGAGAGGAAGGAGGGGGGGTCAGAGTCGTGCTACGTAATTCTTTCCCTTACTTTATTTGGCATAGCAAGCAAATTCAGAATATAAAAACTAACCCATAAAAACCAAGTTTTTATTATACTCCCTTCTTCATTTACTGGTGGAAACAGGTTTGGCGCTTAACCTACACGTTGGGCTAGAGTCGGGCGACGCTACGAAAAATCCAAAATTTTACCATATTTATGAATTTTTTTAAACGAAATTTTTTTTAGATCATTTTTATGGTCACCACGAGTCTGTCTGCAAAGTTTCAGCTCGATTAGATCACGGAAAAAGGGTTAAAAATCGATCCAAAGTTTTTTCGACAGACAAGCAAGCAAGCAGAAGCTACGAGTTAAAAGAAAGGGAATAAAACATGCACAAGATCTATCATGACTTACGGTATCGAAGCAAGAGCGGACACGGTGAGAACTAAACACCTCCTCAGAACTACCGAGGTGAAGACTCCAAGACCCTCAGAGACAGAGTATCCAATGCGGAAATCCGCAGAACCTGCGACATACAAGACATTGTAAGAGAAGGGACCATGTCGAGAGAATGGAGCAGGCGAGACTTCCCAGAGCCGTGATCCCAGAGGGGCGCCGACCGCCAGGGAGACCACCAAAGAGATGGAGAGACAAGACCAGGACTGACCTGTCAACACAGATCAAGGATCTAACAAAAGAACAAGGAGAAGACTTTATGTGGCACAATTAAAGCGGTACAGAATATGTGATCGATAATTATTTATTTATTTATTAATTTACGCCCTATAGGGCTTTTACAGCTGATAGGTAAAGTGTACATTAATGGCATATAGTTTAAAGAAAAAATAATAATAACGTGTAAACATACTGACGTGTGAACATAATGACAAAGTGAAAATAAAATACTTAAAATACAGATACAAATATATAAAGATAAATATAATATAAAGCAAGAAGCAAGTATATAACAAGCAGAAGCCTAAGAAAAACATAATATAATAAAAATTCAAAAACAAAAAAGGAAAAAATATACATACAAATACAAATCAATTATTTAAGTCGAATTCGACAGTGATGTCGACAATCAACAAAAAATATCATTTTTTTATATATTTTTTTAATAATTATAAAAGTTATGATGACAATATTAAAGAATTAAAGAATAAGTGATTTTAGAGAAAAAAAATTTTGAAAGGATTCTGAAAAAACGATCCAGGTTTAATATACACATTGAGATTAATAAGATTTTCAATAAAATAAAAGTATAAAATTGTGCAATCCGATTAAAAACATGCAAATGAAAATGCAATTATTTGCGTAAAAACTTAGTTTATTACTGAAATAATGTTGTCTTCGGTAATAGTAGACGTGTACCTACATTATAGAAGGTTATTTCAAAATCTGTCATCATGGCTGTAATGAAAATATCTTGTTTATTTTATATCTAATCATTTAAAAATAGTTTTGGTAGGAGAAAACAACTCAAAATGTCTTCTGGAATCAATGGGGAAAAAACATCGTTCCACTGAAGGGGGGGGGGGGGGGTTCGGAGCTAAAGTCACGTTAGGACTGTATAAGGGGGAAGTTAAATTAAAAATGGAACTACTTGGTTTATGGACGTTACTTTAGCTTTCAAAATAAAATTATCGGACTTATTTTATATTTTTTATACCAATACACAAACAAAAGTGAATAATTTACTTATAAATGGATACAAAAGACGTGATGACAGATTTTGAAATACCATTCTATAATGTAGGTACACGTCTACTATTACCGAAAACAACATTATTTCAGTAATAAACTAAGTTTTTGCGGAAATAATTGCATTTTCATCTACATATTTTTAATTTCGCGCAAAACGCCCGCAGCTGTCATTTCGTCTACGTGACGTCAAGCCTTAGTAAACGTTGCATTGTGTCTATGGCAACGGTTCAAAGACACGGTGATGGGTACCGAGGCGTGACGTCATTCGCTCTGACCGGCGTTTCAGTTAAAATGGCGGATTGCACAATTTTATATTTTTATTTTATTGAAAATCTTATTAATCTCAATGTGTATATTAAAACTGGATCATTTTTTAGAATCCTTTCAGAATATTTTCTTGTCTAAAATCACTTGTTCTTTAATTCTTTAATACTGTCATCGTGCCTATTAGTACAATTGATTAAAAACTATACCATTATTGACAAATGTATTTTTTTGTTTGTGTAGGAAAAGGAACAATTGAAGACCCCATGGCAAGAAGTTGTTTTATTGCTAATTCAAGATAATTTTTTATTGATTTATGTCACTAAAATATCAAAAAAGTATTTACAAAGTAAAAACAACGCAATTATGCACAAAAAAATAAAAATATACTAATTTTCCCTAAAAAAATGTAGTTAACAACCATTTTTTCGCCTCTGGAACTCATTTTTAATAGAATAACACGTTTTTAAAATTGGTAAAACGCGAACATCAAACAACCCTTCAAATGTTATCCATTTTTACCATCCATTATGCAAAATTATGTATGTACCATTTAAAATTATTGAAAAATAATATATAAGTACATATTATAATAGTCTTCAAATAAAAACAAATATATGACAGTACTGCCAGTACTGACAGTAAAATTTATATTAACCATAAATATTCCATTCAAATTAAAAGGCTTGTTAATTTCAGAATGATGGCATGAACATGTTATTATTGAAGAAAACATGTTCTTCCCATTAGTAACTGATTTGATTTTTATGAAAAAGTGTAGTTAATATGTTCATCCCTATGATTTGAACATGTTCTAATTATTTTTAAGTTCTGAACTTATTTCCAATGGAAAGTTAACTCACTTTTGACAAAAATTTTAGTTAACAACTTTTTGCAATGGGGTCTTCAATTGGTATAGATTGTAGAATAGAATTCACAAGGACGACATACGAGATACGAGCAGGGAGTGGTAACAAGGGTGATTATTAAAATTACGTCAAGTAAGCTATTGTAGGTAAAGTCCGTTCATTTTATGAAAGCCACTTGCATTAGTGTGAATAACAGAGAGTTTACAGAAACTCGTAACAGTATTTACGAGTTTTTGTAAAATAATAATAATAATAATAATGTGTTTATCCAGCGTAACCAGGTTATTAGTGCAAGACCTGGTCCGCCATATAGATTGCAAATAACATATATGTTATATTGAAGCACATGAAGAGAAAATATAAAAAGGAGAAAAAGGAAGAAAAAGAGAAATAATTAAAACAATAATGAAAAAGAAGAAAAGGAAAAGAACCGCTATTAAATACTTAAAATAAAATATACCCTAAAAATTCGATAATGAATACACATAATATAATAGACCCAAAAAATAAATATTAATTAAACCCGGCAGTATTAAAATAAATTTGTTAATCTAAGACAGTGTTTTTCAATCTGTGGGTAGCGACCCCCAGGAGGGTCGCCAAGTATTACTCGGGGGGTTAAAGTAAAAGTAAAGTCAGGTAAAAGTAAAAAGCAAGGGTTGTAAGTCATATACTGCAATAAAAGTACAACATTTTCATGGAAAAGGTTATTTTTTAATAAATCGTCAAATCGTGATTGTATTTTTGAAACGTTAACAATCAAATCATTTTCCAATTGAAGCTTGTTACTCTTCTTAATTTGTATATTTATATCCACAGATATTTCCGACAAGTTATTCACAACACTTGATTTTTTAATTTTTTTTATTTATTATTTAAAATATTATAGAAACGTAAAAGGTTTATGGAAAACATTTTTACATGATTCAATATAGGAATATAATAATAATATAATTTAGATACTAAGTCATTTTTTTACAGTTGGCCGAGTTTTAGCATTTTTGTCACATCTGTTTTGAATTTGTCAGTGGTTAGGTAGTTGTTTGGTCTGTTGTGGCAGGTCGTTGTATAGTTTTAATCCGTTGCAAATTAGTCGGGATTGTCCTGTTTTTGTTTTGATAGGTAGTCTCAATTGAAAAAAATTAAATACGTCGTTTTCAAGTCGCTGACATAGTTTTATTATGGATCTGGGGGGACGCCAGAATTGTTTTACTTGTAAAGGTGTCGTGTATTCAAAAAGGTTGAAAAACACTGCTCTAACAAATACAAAAATGACTGAGCATTTGTGTTTTATTATTTTTTAACTTGTGATAAATACTATTTTTATAAATAAAATAAAATTTATTAAAAGCGTATTGTTTTTCCATTGTGAACCTACTAGTTGACGTAAATAAACCGTTGTCCCGTTTTGAGTAAAAAAATAAATGGTCACGTTATCCATGATTGACCTGCAACTTTTTCATGAGACAAAAAAATATCAGGTACCTATTTAGAAATGAATTACCTACATTGTAGCATACGGATTTTTTTAATCCGTTAAACCATAGATGTACTATAAATATAGACTAGTTACAAACCAAAATATTTGCTACACAGAACGACAACATGAATTACTGTGAACATAGACGCACATTGCGGGAGTTGGTCTAGGGGTGTCCAAAATGTATAAATATCCGCGCGATATAATGTATATATGTATATAAAATATTAATACAATACACAACCCTGTTTATATTTGTATCTCTTTTACACGTATGCTGCGCTGTAAGAAAGAAAGAGAAAATTCCATAGAATAAATACCGCAATTCGCTACTAACTTCATATGCACTCGTTATTAAAAATTATGTTTTATTGTCCTCTTTTCTACGTGGTTATGAAAATAATTTCTATCTCTTTCTGACTGATACATTTAGTACGCAATAGAAGACAGCAGAAATTAGATGTCTCAGATTTGTTTTTAGTGACTAGTCTATATTTATAGTACGTCTATGCGTTAAACCATTTATTAAAAACAAAAGTTAAAAAAAATATTTATTTTTTTTCCTCAAATTGCTCTCAATTTGACAAACAGGTTTTTCCAAATCGGATACTCTATAATATGTACAATCGCTTATGATAAAACAATACCTCGTAAGCCACTTAATACAGATTTTACAGGATAATTAGGACCAACCCTACTCTAAAATAGAGTATTGTACTCTATATCATGAAATAATTTATCTCTTTATTTAAAATTGCTACAATTGCTTCAAGAAATAAATGTTCAATATTATTAAAAGTATGTTGGACTGCCCTGAACTGATCCAGATGGTCTCGTGTAATATACCAAGACAAACGAGACATCACGAAGTGTTCTTTGTAGGGACCCACAGGAATATCTATGCATTAAATTCACCGTTAACACGCATGCATCGTCTTGGAAACAAATTTTTTTCGTTTTTTCGTAGGAGCATACAGTTGCCGGCAAACTTCATGAAATTCTTTGGCTAAGTGGGGGAATGCGCAGAAGACGAAATTTGGGTCTCGTTGGTAGAAAGGTAGATGCGCAAACGTCCCCCCACTACGCCGCAGAATTTTAAGATGTTTGCCGGCTACTGTACTTTTAATATGCTGGTATTCCCATGTTGGGAATCCCTACTCCCCAAGCCACACTCGGACGTTTCTGAACGCAGCCACTAATGTCAATCTGTGATGTCAATGTCACAAGTTGTTTTGAGGTTACGTTTATTTTGTCGCAAGAAAAAGTGAACTTAGAGTTAGAATGTTTGGAGTAGTACAATTCTTATAAAAACAATGAAAAATTGTTACGTGCTGCAAAAAGTAGTACAAAATACCTTTTAAAAAACTCTACTCTTTTTTATAAGTCCGTACTCTTTATTTAGCTTCTTTGAAATCAAATATACTCTATTTTTCCTAATAAAAGTTGGCAACCCTAATCAGGACTGACGTATATCATGCAATGGGATCCGAAACGTCAGCCATAGAGGTCAGTTTTACACGGCAGAATATCCCAGAAAACTGCACACAGATATAACTTTGATGTCGCTTATCTGCGTAACTGTCGTAACATTTTACCCAAAGTGTTAAGAATATTATCAATTCAAAATTCCAAAGTTTTTGGTACTAACCAGAGTAGGTAGCTACCTAGCAGGTACGGGATATTATATTTGCATGTATGATTAGATTTAATTATCTTAGTAAGCTGCGTTCGTATTAAATACTTTGTACAAGTCTCAGTGAATGAATATTAATAGGTAAGGTTATTCAAAATGCCTTTCCTTCTAATTTATAACGCAATTTGGATGTTGTAATTAATTAATCATCAATTTCTGTCTCAAAATGAGAGATTAATATACTGGAATTGCATTGAATCCTCAATAATTATAATTTCGAATGTCCGTCCGTAACTCCTATCCAATAAGCTGATCTCATTTCGTTTTCAAAATTACTATGATTTCAAAAATGTTATTAAATAAAATGAAAACATTGACATGTGCTTCTTTAATAATATGATAAAATACTCCGCAAAGATTTTTTTTAATATTTCAGTTTAATGAAAATAAAATCTAATAAGTGCGTCCATTGGTAGGTATATCGCATGTCATTGGTATTAATCATTAATCAAAATATGTAATTCTCTATGTAACAGTGTTCGTCACTAACGCTAACAGATCGTTTAAATGATGATGAGGTGTATAATATGACGTACATTTTTTTAAAATTATCTGCGTAACAATGACCGTCACTAACGCTACCAATGATTAAGTATATTAAGAAAAAAATCATAATTCTGTGTTTGATAATGTCCATCACCAACGTAATTAAGACGCTACGCTACTTTAGACAGCATTGTTCTCACAGCCATAACTGGCGGCGGAAATACATATAATAAAAGTACCTACGTGAATTTTGAAGGGTTTATACCTAACTACCTACTTATTTATAATATAAAAATGTTCGATGCAGATTCAAAATAGAATCTGTATTCATAGTCAATTGTTTGCCGCACAAATAGGAATCGCTTTGGAATCAATCCAATGCGTTCGAATCTTGTTCGAATGACTCACATTATCGTGTCATTAAGGGTCAAGACAGCCGGCGACGCGCCTACATTCCCGCCTCCCGATTATCGGCCGGCGTACTTTAAATAAACCACGATATCTCGTCATCCGCGGGCCGCACCGCTTCCAAAATATCACCGTCGCATCGGCGAGGAAATTTTACCCCGGAAACATGTATAACATCCCGAGAATGCTCAAAATTTGGAGCGATCTGGGCCGTCGCATCGTTTCGCCGGATTGACGAATAAAGAATTCTCGGCTGCGATACCTTGCGCTCATAGTAGCTGGCATTTATTTGTGTTTGTGGACGCAAGCCCGAAAAATCGATAAAACCAGGCCAAAGCGGCTCGCTTTCCGAACGCTGCGTTTTAAAGCGATACTCGCTTACAAAAATGCGTGGTTCGTCAACAAATGATGACGTTTAAACACTTGAAACACGATATTCATCGTATTAAAAGCGACTCGCCAGTAATCGTATTAAGTTGACGCATTCTCGGTATGAGCCCGTTGTATCTAGTTTGAGACAAAGGAAATTAGACTCTAAGGTGTCTGATATTATTTTTGGGAGAAAAAAATATTTTTGTTTTACAGCTACGCGTGTGTATTATCTGTTTGGCTGTGTTGGTGAGGCGAGCGCGGATATGTACGAGGCGGGAGGGGGGATTGATTACTTATAAGAAATTAGCGATATCTTTAAATTTGTTAGAAATTTGGGAAAAATTTTGGCGCCGTTGTAATCCGGAGGCAATTTTAGCCCGGATGTGTGTGCGATACGTTGTATTGTACGGAAACCGGGGGGATTTGAGCATTAGCATAGGTTCTCCGGGCATCGGTCGGCCCGTCACCGCCGATTATTGTTTGCCGCGCTCGGCCGCGATCGCTTTTCGAATTTGGAATCGGATAAAATGGCCGCCGCGGCGTCCTCTCGGCCCGTACGGCCAGTGCGGGGGATTGTAGCGAATATCGACTGGCGGAGTCCATTTTACGTGTAATATCGGTGGATTTGAGCCGCGGATGGGATCGGTTGGTCTCTTTTGACTGAAGGAGGGCTCGGCGCGGGCGGGCGCGGGGGGAGCGCTCCATCAGTTGTTGGCCGCAGGCCGCCGCGGGGAAAGAGACGTCCGAGCCCACATCACACGCGCGCATCTTGGCTCGTCATATTTTTTCGCTTAAAATATGTCGCATTAAAATGTATCTACATATTATCATCTATTTTTCTAAGTGTAAACTCTTTGTTTTCTACCACTGACTTTGAAATTGAATTAATATCATGGAATGATTTGTAATGAGTTATTTTTCACTACTAGTTTCCCATCTACAGGTGTAAATTATAACAAATTATACAACTGTAATTTACACATAATAGTGAAAAATCACCTATTACTGATATATTTTTTTGTTTTTTATTTTGCTATTTTTACATAAAGTGGTAGAATAAAAGATTTAAAATAAAGAAACATATTTATGAGCTATCTCTATGAGAGTCAGAGACTCGTGTATGAAAAAGGAGTATAGATATGAATTCATGGTAAAAGTAACTAAATTATATAAATTTACAAATATAAAGTATAAATATGCATTAACTTAAATAATACAAATAAAATTGAATATAAAACATTGATTCTATACAAAGAAATATATATTTAGAAAGAAGCAGTAGTAGCACTGAAATTCTGTTTTTATTTAAACTTAATATAAAAACTATATTTTAAATTAAATTGTATTTATTTTTTACAGTAATTATGTAAAATATTTACAATACCACACAAAAAATATTTTAAAAAATGTAGAATAACGGGGACTTGGAATGCACTGAAAAGGAATTAAGTGTTGGGAATGATTATAGGAAATATTATACTAAATGAAAAAGTAGAAGTTAAAGAAAAAAAACGTTATAAAAACGTGCTCGATTTACCCTGTATTTGTCGAGATATTTAGGCCTCTCCACTTTTTTTTGGAAAATGGATGGTCTAACCACATATCGCAGAATTGAGAACTTCCAATGCCATGGCCATTCTAATGCCAACAATTTTTTAAGTTCATAATGACTCGCTTGTTCACTGTCAACAACTTTGTGATTCTATGACAAGGGGCAGAATGATAGTATGAGTATGTTGAGAACAATACTTGAATGTAACATTTACATGTTTTTAGATGAAAACAGTTTAAACTGAAATATCGAGTATGAGTATTACACAATTGGGTTTCAAAGATATTTTAAACTCTACATTAGAATCCTGAGGTTTCTAGATTTGTGCACACTTAGAAGACAATCAACCAAATGGCATATCACTGTTTCAAATATTTAATACATATATGTATAAGACAGCTATTATTCTTGGAGTCTCAGAGTTCATATTGTTTTAATGATATATTCAAGTTGAATATTATTAGGTTTTTGTTTGACACTCATTTATTCTTAATAGTAATCAATTTTTAATAAAATGTCGTATTAAAAGCATAACTCGATACATAATCCTTAAAATAATAATAAAACACTAAAGTTTTTTATCTTACTTCTAGGTTGAATAATTTATTTTAAATTTGTCTAGTTTAATATCAGTTTCACATTTTTACTGTGATCAGTCATTCTGCTCATGTTTGTAAAGCGGATATCCTATACGGATTACTAACTGTACTTACATAAAAAAATCATTTAATAAGTACTTTTCATGTCTAAATTGCAATCCTTTTACTTGTTTTAATGTTGTAACATAAGACAAGTTTGTATTTTATTAAATTTTGTGACATTTTTATCCAAATATTGCTCTGAACTTCTTAACGTGTGTATTACTAGTCAATATATAAATGTATGATCGATTCATCAGTCACTTAGTTCATAATCTGAAATAAAACAATTACTTTGTTTATTGATTATATTAACCAATAGCAATAATTAAGATTTTTGAACAATCAAAATAATATCAAAGAAAAATATAATCTTTATGCAAACAAGTGATATATATAGAAGGAAATTTATTTTAACATGTCGATGGTCCCTATGTACACTGCCGAATCTGCAAAAATTCAAATTTCCTTCTATTATCTTAAATCATCCGATTGACTCTATATTTTAGGATAGTATTAAAAAAAACGTTCAATTTTATTTTAAAATATGCTTTATTTTTTTCCGAAAATATAGAGCAAATTGGATGATTTACGATAATAAAACGATTCAACAGTATACATAGGGACCGTTGATGAACTAATAACTGAAATAATAAACGGAAGATAGTAGAGACCAAAAAATATATATAATTTGATTCGTAATGCAATAAAAATGCATGGTACAGTTTTTGTTGGTACGGTAAGATTTAAAAAAGCAAATAACTAAAACTTTAACTGTACATTTTAAAATCATCCTCGATCCTCGTCTCCTTAATTTGATAATTTATGATCATAAATAAAATATTTATAATTTATTTACTATCCCTATTTTTCTTTAAATTCGTGGCGTTTACAAAAAATATTAAAAGATATACAATACAATAGTTTTCAAAATGTCAATTTTAAAATAAATAAAAAGATTAATCATTGGTCGACCATTTTCTGTAACTTAAATAATGGTTTTTCAATAATTGTAAACATTTTAGCCGTATATACGCGAAATTATTGTTCTAAGGTATTTTGTAATTTTTTATTTTCTCAAAAAGTATTATAAACTAATTTATCTACCAATATAAACGAGAAAATGTATTTTTATAAAGCACATTACGAAATAATTAACTAAAACTTAAATATTACAGAAAAAATTAACGAACGATCTTGTATAATTGGTATTTGTTAAGCACACCTTAATGTTTCTCCAAATAACTCATTGTGAGATGGGTTTTGTGTTTCATTGCACGAGTGTAGGCTAGGTATGTATCGGTGCTATGTAGTAATATAGGTGGAGCGGGGGGATCGGGGCAAGTAGTGACACCCGTGCCCGCACTCCGTCTCTCTCACGCGTGCGCATCGGCTATACGTCCGTCTCGCTCGCGCCCGCAAACTGCTCTCTCACATTACTACATAGGAGCCATCTTGCAACAAGCCTCCGACCGCTTGTCTTTACTCCCAGTGACACCCGAATTCGACAATTTCCCCTGTAATCGCGACAAATAACCGCCATTGCCGCCCGGAACGAGCAGCCAGCGATCCCGGCCCGGCTTGTCGTCGTAGAAAATACCCAGTCTCCATCACGTGTTGCTAGCGATTCTAACGAATTGTTGACATAATTTATTGTTTTTTCGATGTGTCTCTTTTAGTGTGTGCCGTGTATCTGTGTGAAATACGGTCGGGCATGTACCGCCGCCTCGCTGGGTTCTGTCCGGTGCCATGTCGCGTCGGCTCTCTTTTCCTCGGTTTCGCCGGAAAGTTTCCATTTTAAAGGTTATATCGGTCCGAGGGATGATCTGATTGGCGGTGTCCGAGTGATTTGGCGAGATAATGAGCGTAGTGTCAGTGCCCCCGTGAGATTTCAGTGATTTCATAGTGTCCACGCTCGTTTCCACCCGTGCGACCACAGCCCTGCCGGAGTGCTTTGTTTTCTCGGCGGCCGTGTGTTGTGCAATTAGTGAATCTTCGAAAGTTAACAATCGCGCCAGCCTGCGTCTATAAACAAACAAAAACACCTCAAAACTCGTGCGAATTTGTGACGAAGACCGCGAACATCACGATCCTCCAAAAAGTGCTCGATCCCTTGGCCTGCTTCGAGGTTTTACCATCGGAAAAGGAATATTTCAAAAGAAAACCGGTAAGCTATATAAATTGTTTAACCTAATCGAGCTACTTTCACTATTTGTATATTCGTGACATAATGCGATAGCGACATATAAATCTGATTAACAACGCTTTCGCGTTACAGTATAAACATATGCTTCGGCGCTTATTATTTATCAACAAAACGTTGTCAATCAAAACACGGCATAACGCTACTTGAAAATGGCGTTGCTTATATAAAACGATGCATCATCTCGCGCCGCAGTCGATTCTGGTCCATTTGGACACCTTTGTGCCGTGTCCGGAGTGCGATGCCTAAATTTAGCTGCCGGAGGAAATCAATAGCTTATCAAACGAGATATTTCTTTGTCTCGGACAAGACGAATTGCGATCGGATTGTCGCGATCGCAGATTCATCGATGTCCGCTACTCGAGCTTGCAGCAAACTAACAAACGACACGTTATTCGAGCAAATTACTTCTCGGAATTACACATTAATGTGAATCATTGTAGACCGAAGTAAAAGAATTAGAAAAAACGCGATTAGTCGATAAAAAGGAGTCAACTTTTTGCTGTTATCTTTCATTATCTCTTTTCCACGAGTTTTCCTTAATCTGACATTCTAATTCTTAGCCATAATTCGTACTGTTTATAAATAATTTAAATGACATCTTAACAAGAAATAAATCGTTAAATATAAATAACCTGCAAAATACTTAAATAGGTATTGAATAAATTTCTCTTTTAAACAAATAAATACATAGGTATCTGGATATTTACAATTTCCTGTAATTATTTGTATGTTTGTTATCATTGACATTTAATATTTAGATTGACTGATAAGATTCAGAGTCAAGTTATTTTTGGTTATGTTTTTTTTGTCTAGCCTGTGAGTCAGCTGTAATCCAGAAATATTTTTTTTATTTTCAACATTTTAGACTAATAAATTAGGATTTTATTAATAAACTGTTCTAATTATTTTCATTGCATTTTATTTATTTCAATTTTACCAATTATTTTTTCTGTGTATGTCGGTGATTATAACATTGTCAAAATATATTTTGTCATTTTAGATGATTTTGTCAAAATATACAAGTCATTTTAGACCCATTTTATGCCGGACCATCAAAATTAGAAAACAAAATAAAGCAATCTATTTAGGGCGTCCTCTACGTCGACTTTTAATTTAATATTGTTTTGATAATGGTGAGTCGTTCCGTATTTCGAATGGCGTCAAGAGTGAACGTAAAAAATCCGGAATAACGTTTCATTTGTCTGTGACAAAAGGGACACGCCACCAGCGAGAACTGCTTCGTCCGTGTGTTCCCATTTCGTTGCGTTCAAATAAAGTATCCATTTACAAATTAATTATTCAATTTAAAAAGTTTATTAGTGTTTACAGCGCTTAGTTTTAAAGTACAACCGGAAACGCTTGTAGTCATTTTCGTACTTAATTTTTTTCTTCTTTTAAAAGTCTCTTTTTTGATGCAGGAGTCAGTGTCGAGCCTAAGTAGGTACTTTTCGTAAGTCGTCCGAGTAGGTACCTACCTACTTTTGCTGCCTATTGAGCCGCCAGCGCATAATTCGAATTTCAAATTCGCGATTGTTTAACGCTGCGACGAAATTGGGGCCCTTCGCGTTTCCCGCGCAGTCACGATTAATCAAACTATGGCCCCCTCGCCGCGGTTGTATTGTTTCGCCTTTCTCGCGGAGAAATGCTTCTAGAAACATCTAACGGGCCATCCGTGGCGGCGTCTGTCTGAATCAATTTTATTCATTTGCGCCAGTGTCGCGACTCGCCGGGAAAAAACACAAACTGTACGTACATTTCATTGATTTTCATACCTTTATTTTTACCGGAGGCGAGCTACTCTCCCACAGTCGCATAGCGCGTTCCACGATGCTTCTGCATTACGAAATTTCGCCTCGATCTTATGTTTAATTGTGATGAACATTAATTTGATGTTGTTGAATATCTTTGATTACAAATAGAGTAAGAATTTAAAACTAATACAGCCGAAATGCTTTAACATGAAAGCATGAGGTCTCAATGTTAAAAGAAATGACAGATAGAACCCTTTCCATTTTAGAAAGACAATCGAATTAGTATGTGTAAGCCGTGCGTACGAAGCACATTGTGCACAATATGCGTCGTACGCACGGTTTACACATACTATTTAGATTGGCTTTCTTAAATAGAAAGAGGTCTACCGGCCTAGTCAATGAGAAAATTATGTCGTAAAGTAACAAACAGTGAGCAACGCGATGACGGGTTATCTCGGATGCGTTTAAAATGGTAAATGTGTGCGGCAAGCGGCACCTTTTTTCAGATGTCTGTTTTGTCAATAAGAAGTCAATTTTGTCAATAAGAAGTCAATTTTGTGGCCGCATGACGGCCAAAACCGTTATTTTGCAAGTTTAACAACTGTTATTTGAGATTTTACTGTTTAATATTGATTAGTTACGTAGTAATGTTTGTTACAAATTGCTAACGTAACAATTACGAGGCCGCAAGACTAAATGTGTTAAAATAGCAATAACTTTTCTGAATTTTCTAATCATATTTTGGAAAGAAACTATTATTTTGATATGAGTAAGAGTTTGCAAATGTGGCAAGCATATAATTAGGATTACAGTTGGATAAATTAGAAATACCATTACGAGATAATGGTACTCTGTAGCGTTTACATCTCCACAGTAGGCTGGCCACGATGGTCTTCTTCCAGGGCCCCGACTTCCGGCAATGTCTCCCAGCATCATGAGCTGGAAGATCTACTTCTCTGGATGTCTCATCACGTGTCCGAGATATTAAAGTTTTAGGATTTTTACTGTTTTAATTACTTATTTTTATTTATTCATTCGAACCACAACATCTTCATTCGCAACTCTGTCCACCCAGATTATTTGGAGTATTCTCCTGTAGATCCCCATCTCGAATGCCTCAAGTCGGCTTATCAATTCTCCGGTAAGCGTCCATGCTTATCGTTTGTACACAAATTAATAAATACTATATTGTTTCCGGCAATTCGTACATGGGTCTGATATAAATTTTACTCATGACGCTCTAATTAATTTCAGAAATTACGCTTTGCTTAAATTCAAGTGTTGAATATTCCTCACCGTTACGGAGATAATTGAAATTCAATTATATATTTATTGCCGGATTATTCCACTAATATTAATATTTTGTGAAGTAACTGCAGATGTGTATGTATGTTACAAAGTGTACATTTTGATTATGTATACATTAACTAGTATAGTGTATACATTAACTCATAGCTTATGTATAAATGTACTAGATAATATATACATTGTCGAAATATAACCCTGATACGAAATAAATAAATGAAATGCAGAGACACACACAAATATCAAATAATAAACCTGAAAAATTAATTGCTGGAACCTGGATTCGAACCACGGACCTCTGTCTAACGCAGACAGCGTGTTACCAATTTCACTATCCCAGCTACTTAATAAGTCGTCAATATTTGATAGTTATATGGATGTTCGGATATGCAAAGAATATTTAATTATTCGGAAATCGACTAGCGAGAAGGCGTCAAAGCTTCGTTTGATATTCTCGCAAGAGTCGGATTACTTCCCGAATAAAAGAATGGAATAATAAAAATAAGTGAATTAATAATTCAAACACCACAATTTTCGAAATAAATCTGCATAATTGATGAAATGGCAAATCAAACTGAGCACAAATCAGCTGTTAGCTGTCAAATTGGCTGTCGCTGAAAAAAGTGTTGCTAATTCGAAAACACACCTAAAAGAACGTCCCATATTTAAACACTAATGGCATCTTTACAATAACGCCAGATTTTAAAGTTCTACAGCTGCCTCTTGAAAGACACCCCTTATATCAGAAAATGGTGGCTCGCAAATTATTATTTGGGTGTTCTCAGATTCGCTGATGGCACTTTTGATGCAGGCGGACGACATAAATCATAAAATTATATATTCGGAATATTTTGAGTAAGTTCAAATTTTTCAAGAACACGATACTGGATTTTATCCCCAGGGGGACATCATTAATCAAGATATAATAGATCTCATAGACGAATTTTTATATGGGAAAGTGGATATGGAAAAATTGAAACAAATCTTAGGTGCATTCTAATGTAACGTTAATAATTCGGAAGAATGTTATATGCACATATAAAGAATGTTGCTTTAAAAACCCCAATCAAAAATATAGATTGTCAATGGCGACATCTGTAGTGGTTTATGGGAATGACAAAGTTTTCGACTGCAGGTGGCGGTAGTGAAAATACTACTCACATACGAAACGAGGTGTGGAAGTTAAACGTACATATTCCAAAAAACTTGATGCGGTAGTCTATCATGGTTGGAGTTAGTGAACGTTACGTTACGTGTGTAAAGTGATCACTTAAGCCAGCCGTACGATAGGTCGTAAGCCCCATGAACACCCAAAAAGACTTGCATATCTACTTTCCCATATAAAAAGTTTCGCCTCTATTAGACATCTGTACTATATCTTTATAAAATTATAATAAAAAAAACAAGTTTTGTGCTTTTATTTAGGGAAATTATTAATTTTTCTCTCTCTACAGAATTGACAAGTTACTGTACTGCCCCACTAAGCTAAAAAGCAGTACATATCTCCATTAAACAAATTACTGAGTAAATCAAGGAAATGTGAATGGAGCCATTTCTATCTTTCAAATGAATATTCATTTATTTTTTTCGCTTAGTCAATAGATGTTGACTCAATACAGATAAAACAGGTTATTTTATTATTGTTTGTGATATTTAAAAAAATATTTTTTTAATATTTATTAGAGACACTAACAGGATAACAGGGTGGTACATGATACTCTAATAATAAAAAATTATAAATGAAGACTATGCCCATTATCCCAATTGCAAGTGTCTTCGGCACGCTCTAGTAACATGTATTTTAACATTTATATATATTTTACACGTACATTTATGTGCATTGTATTATATCTAGTGTTTGAATTTTTAGTGTTTGAAATATTTAGTGTTTGAAAAATAGTGCGATTAGTATTTAATAAATAATTGATTTAATGGATCTATAGGTTCAGGTCATCGTTTAGAAAATGGATGTTATGTATGAGTGAGTTTTTGAACGATGATTATATAGTTTAAACTTTAAAACTGCAAATAAGCTACATTTTGCATACCCCAGATGGTTACACTGCATATTAAAAATGATTGTTACTTCCTTTCTTTTACCTTGTGGCGTCTGCTTGCTTGTTTCCTTGACGAGAAAACTTTGGATCGATTTTTGACCCTTTTCCCGTGAGCCAATCGAGCTGAAACTTTTCAAGCAGACGCGTGGAGACGATCAAGAAGATGTATCAAATTTTCGTTAAAAAATAATAATAATTATAGTATAATTTTGGATTTTTAGAAATTCAGAAAGAAAAAGAATCATTGCAAAAGTTTGATTACTACCAACGGCGCCGGCGGCCCGATAACGTCACGGAATATTTAAAATTTGAATTACTCCGTCGGTAGATATAATAGGTACTTCACTACGAATTTGACAATTGGTTCACAGATGACAGCACACTTCGGTTTTTTGGGAAGAAATCAAATAATAAAGAGATATTTTTAGAGATTTTTGACATAGATATTTGTCTAGACATGTTTCATTTTCAGTCAATCAATTATTACATGATGGTAAACTTAATTTACAAAGAAAGGGAGTAAAATAAAAACTTGTTTTTTATGGGTTAGTTTTTATTTTAATATTTTGATGGAAATAAGGCAAACAAGCTTACTAGAAATGTAAAATATGATATATATAATATATGTAAAATATGCAAAATCACGAAAAACTCATTTTTAAATAAGGATGGATTTACTATTGCCTTTCTAGGCAGGCAGTGTAGGGGATTCGGTACATACGATGTATCGCAGCATCCACGATCATTTGGAACCATGTTAGAATTTCGTAAGATGGTATATACATGTTTGTATAAAAAGTTAAGCTGGGTTCAGAAGTGTGGCAGCGGGGGCCGACCCTCGGCCGGGGCGGATGCCCAGTTATCGATTTCCGAACGGAGTACTCTTTTAGCTATTCTAATTGCGACCTTTACGTAAATAACGAATGACGGAAGCCGCACGCACAAACACTGTAATTCAACGTCCCAGGAGTCGCGGGTTCGACTCCCGCAGAGGTAGCATTACACGCGTATTTTATACGATATTTTTATTCGTCTCGTGGCCGGAGTCTAGATCGGAGAGTCTAGTCGGAGAGTATAAAGTCTTATGCGAACTTAACTGGGGCTGTATCATGCAATTCGGACTAATTTCGCACTAATCACTCGTCTGTGATCGCAATTATTCACTATAGATCGCCCGGTAGACACTCTTAATTTATCACGGATCAATACGTGCTCTGCATCACCGGCTTTCTGTTTCGCTTGTTTCTGCGGTGTCGTCCCGCTTATACACGGTTTCGGGTTTCCAGATGTTTCGCGAATTTGGTCGACTTTTCAAATGTTTATTCTAGACCCTTCTAGCAATTTCCAATTTACTGTAAAACGTCCTGGGCCCTATTTTTCTATACGATATTTACGCTACAATTAATATTCCTGTGTAATCCTAATATACGGGTCCGGTGATCGAGACCTACATTGAATTCAGGCCGTAAATCACGAGAGGACCATCCAATCAGAGATCTGGAACTTTCGGAGCGGCTCCGTGCCGCACCTATCATTCCGTCTTTGGTCTTCTGACCTTGTGAGCAAAATTTCGCGTATAACCTCTAATAGTATTCAATAAATTCCAGATTGTGATTATTCATATTTCTTTATTTAATTGTGCCTTCCTTTATTTGCTTGCCTAACAATCATACTGTCACGTGTCGTGGCTGCGGGAGAAATTATTGAAAACGCTGGAATTTAATTATGTATTTATTAATTACTGATTAATTAATTATTTAATGTACAAAGTCACTTAACACTATTGAACTTAACGCTATTATTTAAATTACACTATTTCGTACTTTATCACTCGTTTATCGCTTAACACTTTATTCGATTTCGCACGGATTATTTATTCTCTCCGTTTTATTTCGCTACGCAAGTGAGAACTTCAGTAGAATATTCGCCGTTGGATTATCGCATGGTTGGCCACACTGGCCTCCGCAGCCCGCGGCTGCCTTCGCTTTGTTTCGCTGTCAAGCGCGCTAAAACAACAACAACTTACTCCCGCGCGCGGTCTTATTTACATCTGGCCAATGCCGGTATCGAACCTTCTAGGTGTTCCCAGTGTTTAGGAGAACTTTCTCATGGCTTTCAGGCTTTTATAGATGTTTCTCGATGCTTCCCGAAAGCCGTAGATTACGCTAGGCCGTTCTGGAATGTTCGATAGTGTTGTGGAAACTTCAAACAACTGTCACTTGACAAGAGTGCGTAATTCTGTTTAGCCTTGTTACAATACGTGCATATACCACGCGACACATTCCATGACCATTTGAATATTCCGTCGGTTGGGTGTGAGTCCTTCCGCATCGGTGATTCTCAATAACCTTGAAAAAATCTTCCAAAGGTCTTTCGCAGGTAGGTACCTCGACCTCTGTTCCTTTTATTTATCATTTCCTTCGCATGTCCAAACTATTTTAACCATATTCATTTGAATGTAATTACTCATCAGACTAGCGTTACATTTACTACACATGCATATTGCATTCAATCAATTTTCCAGACTTAACTTCCTTGGACTTGTAGATAAAATAATAATTTTCTTAATAAAACTCGACACATTAAAATATCTCCATTATAAGTTCCAGCTGTTATTAATAAGTAAATTGAACCTAATAACATAAACTCTGAATTGAAATTTATGTGTGGTTTGTAAGTGATATAACAGTATTGAATGTTGTGATGTTAAATATTAAATGTTTTGAATATAATATATATTGAAAATTTAATACTGACCGTAGATGACATATAATATGAATAAGAATCAAAGGAATATAATAAAATTTATTGATTCCTCTTAAATGGTATTTTTTTATTAAAAAATATATGAAAGACCTAGGAAGCCTATAAAAAATGCCTTTGTATTATTAACTTCATTGATCATTAATAAATCGAGAAAGGTATCTTATTTTGTTATGTAGGTTCCATTTGTGATTTTTTTCCTACATCTCTGTGACGACTGGGTCGATCGAATTGAGAGAAGCCCCTCCCCACACCATTATTTCATAGTCAATGACAGAACAGACAAAAGACGAGATAAGTCACGAAGACAATAAATAATAAACCTATTAATACTTTATAAGTAATATTTGAAGCGATAACATCGTGGTTCGACATTTTAATAATTCTTATAAAATGACTTGTACATATTTTATAACCACTTCAGTTGCATCATATTCGTTCATGTATAATAACTTACAATATCTGCACTGCCAACTAGAGTTTACGTTACATTTTGATAAAAAAAATACATTCGTGTGAAGTATCATCATTGTGAGAAGCGGGCCTTGACGATCAGAACCATGCAAAGTTCACCAGCAGCCGTTTTATGTCCACTGCCGAGAGAAGGCTCTTCCATAAAGAGGTCTCTTTGGTCTTACACCTTTGTCTGTCAATTGTTATTTTATTTATATATATATATATATATATATATTTATTGTCAAGTGTCAGGTATGTTACGCTACAGTAAATCGCTGGTCAAAGTAGGTCCGCGCCGATCCGTTGGCGAAACGGGAACAGGTCCTCGCGGTTGCAGGTAGAAATTCTGTCGGCCCTTGTTACCTCGCGGTGACTGGAGCGTCCACTCGCCCACAGATGTCAGCCTCGTGTCGCTTTCGTCGCCGCCCGACGCTCGCGTCTCCGCACAAGTACCTACGCCTTTATCGGACGCTTTCGGTTCCAAATAGACACAGTGAAGATTACCTTTGAAAATCGCACTCGGGCGTCCGGACGCAATCCGGCCCGGCTTCGTTCCGTGAATAATTTCGTCGGACGTGCCCCGGATGTAGGGTTGCCAACCGCACTCTAAAATAGAGCATTGTATTCTATATCATGTAGGCTAGAGTGTCACCACGATAACTTGACGTGCGAGGGAGGGCGCCCCTGTCGCGAAACAGAAGTTGCCAGGTTGTAAATTCATTACACGATACATAATGTACTGAATGTCCGGTGACCAGTGTCAGAGCCTTCTATATAAATTTGGTCGGGTAACAGCGCGCTCCGCGGCGGCCGCTCTATCTGTCAAACTGTCAGACGGTAATATCGGTCCATTATTTGCCTTTTCAGCTTCGCAAAACTTTAATACTTCATTGGCAATTGTTCTTGCACCACCCCGGACTGTTTTGGTTGTTTTGGACATAATAATTCAGTGTATATTGGTAATCAAGATGTCACAGCTCCCGAGCAAATACAAAATTGTACTGAATGACAGGGCGAGGGGTTACCGCCGGGTGCGGGCGGGGCGGGTTTCAGTTCCAATCCTGCCGCACGCCAAGTTATATTGGGCAGGCATTAATCTATAACACTATAGAGGCCGCTAAAATACTATTTTTTACACAACGTTTACTGTACTAGTGCCAGTCACGCGTATATGACGCACGTCTATTATCGTAACCATAAAAGTCGACTATTTACTTTTAACATGCTGGTATTCCCGTGTCGGGAATCCCTACTCCCCAAGCCACACTCGGACGTTTCTGAACGCAGCCACTAATGTCAATCTGTGATGTCAATGTCACAAGTTGTTTTGAGGTTACGTTTATTTTGTCGCAAGAAAAAGTGAACTTGAGTTAGAATGTTTGGAGTCGTACAATTCTTTTAATAACAATGAAATATTGTTATGTGCTGCAAAGAGTAGCAAAAAAACCTTTTCAAAAATTTGAAATAAATGATACTCTTTTTTATAAGTCCGTACTCTTTATTTACCTCCTTTGAAATCAGATATACTCTATTTCAGACCTTTTTTCTATTAATAGTTGGCAACCCTACCCGAATAGGACATTTTCTGACCTGGGTAGGTTCCGTCAACACGAATGTCTGTCCAGTCGGGAATGAAGTTCATTATTTTAGTATTTGAAATGTTAATCTGCAATTCTGCTCTGATTTCGTATGGTTCCTGCATTCTAATTTTATGGTCACCTGGATAGCCAGGGAGCTGTACGAAGTTATCTTTTATTTGTCTTAATTATTTAGTTCCACGCATAATGTTATGTGGCCCCCTGATACATGATTTCACTCAAACGTACTGCATTTCATCTAGTCATTTAAAAGTTTTTACAATAACATTTTTGCACTCCTGTTTAAACCTCCTTCTATTCACCGCATTTTGAATTTCCTTTGGCAGGCTATCGAAGATTTTTAGACCTTTGTACATTATACAATTTTGTGACGTGTTTTTCTATCTCTTCGGAAGTCTTATGTTGTCCTGTTGTATTGTAGGAATGAAAATCCCTATTCAGCTTCATCCTGTCATCAAAGTATTTGGGTACTCATCCGTGTTTAATTTTAAATATTTGCACCGATACATTATACTTTATTCTTTGATTTACTGTTTCTAGTCCTTGGGCATTCAATTTTTTTTTTATTTTGTTCTATTACACTTCAATATTATGAGCATCGCTCTGAGCAACTCTTCCGAATTACTTTAGTATGTATACCAGTCCCTCAAGTTACGCAGCATTGAGACGCGGCGTCTTCCTACGCTTATTTCCCCCTGGATGACGAGTTGGTTTAGACTACACCTTGGTCCTCTCATACCACGTTCGAGATACTCCAGTTTTCTTACGGTCCGCAGCACTTCTTCCATACGCTGGAGGATTTCAGCATTCGTAACCTTATCCACCAGGAAACTTTCAGTACGCGCCTCTAGAGCCATACCTCAAAACCCTCGACTTTGAGGATGAGGTCTTGGTTTAGTGTCCATTTTATTATTTGTTCTTTATATATAAGTAGTTACTCCCTTTCTTTTAACTCGTAGCGTCTGCTTGTCTGCCGAAAAAACTTTGGATCGATTTTTAACCCTTTTCCCGTAATCCAATCGAGCTGAAACTTTGCAGGCAGACCCGTGGCGACGATAATAATGATCTAACAAATTTTCGTTTATTTTTTTTAAATTATAGTATGATTTTGGATTTTTCGAAATTTTAACGGCTCTTTCAAAATGGAAACCATACAAATGATAAAGGAGCCCGACGCGTGGAGAAGGTGCGAAAACTGTTTCGCCGACGCCGTGCCCCCCTATACCAATTATTACGTTTTCAATATTCTATAAGTTTTAAGGATTACAATATGCATGGAATAGATTTTCCACATGAACTTAAAGCAAGAGGAATATGTTGATAGAATATCAAATTGGAAACAATACAAATGAAAAAGGGAGTATAGTAAAAACTTGGTTTTTATGGGTTCTTCTTCTTCATGTGCCCTGTCGGGTCCCCCCGATCATCTGGGAGAAAGTTTCCCTGTCCAGGGCAGTGCGGAACAGCTCTTCCACGCTTCTTATCCCGGTCCACTCTCGGATGTTTCCAAGCCAGGAATGCCGCCTCCTTCCGACCCCTCTGCGACCCTTAAATCTTCCCCGTCACGACGAGCTGAAGGATGGAGTACTTTTCGCCTCTCATTATATGACCAAAGTATGAAATTTTACGGAGCTTTACTGTGTCGAGTAACTGTCTGTTTGTATTTGCTCTGCGTGAAACTTCAACATTACTAGTCATGTCAGTCCAAGATATCCTTAACATTTTACGATGTGTCCACATTTCGAACGCCTCTAGGCGATTTATGGGTTAGTTTTTTTGAAATATTTTATATTGTCAGAATTACGCGTGATCCGTCCACCTTGGCTGGTCGTCCATTATTAGAGCTAGATATTTTATTACGAGGATGTGAAGCGCACGATATTGGCTTGGCAAGCAATGTGATCCCGTAATAGACTACTTGCACTTGCGTCGAGTACGCAATTTGTGGTGTTGATATGACACAGCACTAAACAGGTGTAATTTTTTTTTATATTAAAATTGCACCTACCTGGAGAAATAAAAACGCCAGGTCATTCGTTTACGCTCGAGATTATCGATTATGGCGCATCTTGCGTACATTCTATGTCTGTTTTGTTGTGTCGTCACTGTATCGAGATATTTTGTGATTGAATGATTTTTAAAACGTTTTAAATTTTCATATCTTATGCGTATCTTCGATCATTGAAGCTTTTAACAAGACTGTCTGCTTTACCCGCTGGAGCCAAGTCTTTCAAGAATGTCTTCTGATTCCAGTGCTATTAAAATTCGCGTCTTGAGGTCGGGTTTGTGTATGTTGATCGTGTTATTTATTTTTATTATTAAATATATACATATTTTCTATTGTGCTAAGCATTGTACAGCTTGTCGACACGTTTCTTTTCCATTTTCTGGCATAAGTACATTACATTTTTAGATATAGGTATAATTTACATAGGATAAAATTAATATATATATATATATATATATAAAAAAGAAGATGATATTATATGAACATAACAAAACTTAACTTAAAAATAAACTTATTAATGAGAACAAAACCTAACTTAAAAAATAAACTTAGTAATGAGACTAGGTAACCGATAGAAATAATAAAAAAAATCATGGAACCAACTCAAAGTAAAAATAAAAAGGCATCAGGGCCAACAATATGAGGCATGTGATTCGTCTAAATGTTGACGATATCAGAAGGATTTTGAAAGCGCTTACAAGCTGCAAAGGTAAAATGGAAACGCGTACTTACGATTTGCATTTATTTGAAATTAATTTACAAATGTTGAAATAAATTTATTAATTGTAAACGGTATTACAAAATGGCGGTAAAAATTGGTGGAACGGAGTGAGTAATATAAGCTACGGACAGGTCCAAAGCTGCAGTAGTAAACGGCCCCATGCGGCCAGTGCATTACCGTTACCTAGCGGTGCGCGTCTCTGCTATGAGCAATGCGCTTTGATTGAAGATCCATAGATGGCGGCAGGCGTTAATCTTCCACAATCACAATGTATTTCGCTTTTCTTCGCCTCTCGTGCGTCACATTTGATGTCTCATAATTATTTAGACCGCGTACCTACGCTTGCTAGGCGTCATTAATAGCGAACATTACTCGATTTTAAGTTTGATAATATGTGTTGGTGTGAATTTACTAAAAACACAATGGAATTCTCAATCGCACTGTGGGTAAATGTGGAGTTTTTACCAATTTATAGTTATAACACACAGAGTACATACTTAATTAATAATTAGTAACATGCGAATGGGAATTCGTACAGTAATGGCAAGCTGAAAGAAAAATGTGCCAACTTTAAAACACCTCTTTTTGTTATCGGTTTGACGTAAATTTGCTGGCGATAAAGTGTTATGTATGGCAAAGCTTTTCGTTGCTGATTCAGCAATTCACATGGTTCAATTGTTTTGCATTTTATACGTCACATTTATTTACGTATTCAAAAAAGTGTATCAATAAATCTACGAATTTCTTAATATTTACTTTTATACATGTCCACTACGAATGCAAGGTGCACAAAAAATAATGTTTTAGCGGTAATTTTTTAGCTGACCTCTAGAATACTAGATTGATAAGAACGCATTAACATGTCGAGGAGGAAAAACTGGTTTAATGTTTTTTTTTAACTGTTTCGTTAATTTAATGCTGCAAATAACATTTTTTTTTCCATCTTTTTTTCAATTTTATTCACTGTGCTAAGTACCACTCTATATTATTCCCTACGTATCATAATAATAATAATAATAATAATATTGTGTTTATTCCAGCGTAACCAGGTTGTTAGTGCAAGACGTGGTCCGCCATATAGATTGCAAATTACATATATGTTATATTGAGGCATACGGAGAGAAAATATAAAAAGGAGAAAAAGGAAGAAAAAGAGAAATAATTAAAATAATAAAGAAAAGGAAAGAGAACAGCTATTAAATACTTAAAATAAAATACTTACTTACCATCATGCCGTTTCCCCTTGGGGGTAGGCAGAGAGGATAGAGCGCCACACTCTTCTGTCCTGACATACAACTCTCGCCTCATTCACATTCATTCATCTTCGCGTACAAGCTCGCCGGTTGTTGAGGCTTCTAACGGGACCATCTCCCAGTATCTGGTTAATCTGGTCATGCCACGTCTTCCGCGGTCGCCCTCTCTTTCTGGCGCCATCAACACTTGCATTATATATCTTTCTTACCATTCTTTCCTCATTCATTCGCTCAACATGCCCAAACCATCTACATAAAATATACCACAAAAATTCGACAATGAATACAGATATAGTCCGTCCAACTTATCTGGAGAATAAAGGAGGGCGTCCCAATCGTTGTGGTACTGCCCATAATCTAAAAATTATCTAATTTGTAGGGAATTTTATGCAAATTCGTTTTTTCTTAAAAAAGTTATTAAGCAGTATACGACACGATAAAAAACAAAAAATGTAAACTAACGTACATTTTTAAAATATACATTCGTAAAATACACAACGTCACAAAATGGCGTTTTTTCAAAATCAAAGAAAAATACCATTTTCAGGAAAAAAAAACAAACAATAATAATTCTTTTAGGCTGGCGCCACATTACGCAGATCTTCTGCCGCGTTTTTTCCGTTGCGCCAAATCGGCAAAGCAAATAGATCGACCGATCATCCGCGTAGTGTGTTTAATAAGCGCATATTGTATGGAAAGAAATGTAGCGATGTTCCACGACAGAAGAGATGCGGCGGAAGATCCGCGCAGTGTGGCGCCGGTTTTATTCGGTGTCTCATACCTAATGATCATGACCACCATGTTTAACTCAGTAACACCTAAGGATATCAATCGGTTTAGGGCCGTTGTATCAACTTGGTTTATAGTAATCTTTCGTTCAAAGCATAGACATTTTGCATTTTCCACCGATCAAACAACTGCTCTCGTAAAAATCTATGCTTTAAATGAACTATTGCTATAAAGTAAGTTGATGCAACCAGTCTTTAATGTGCATAAATAAAAAAGTTTATTTTTGAAAAAAGATGTTTATACAAATGAACTCGTTAATGAATTTTGTAATAAAAAGTATAAATAATAAAAATTCTATGTAAAAAATTATCGAATAAAATATGTTCTAAAACTTTTCTCATCTTACGGCTTCTAATTCAATTTTTCCACTTATCCTTGTTCTTTTTTTCCGGGTGTAGATATTTTAATGCCCATTTCCACGGCCACTTTACCTTCTTTAACTATTTTGTAAATTGCCGATTCAGAAATACCTGAAGAAATTGTATAATAGTAAATAAAAAACTAAGTATGGGAAAATCATTATAATGCATGCATGGCAGCATTAACCTGAAGTGGCGGCAATAAGTCTATGAACAAAATCAAACGGTATAATTGGGGCTTTTAGACGTTGTTCCTCTTCAAAAAACGTGTGCATTTTCAAGATTATTTCCCGAACACCGCTTTTAATGGTTTTTGGCATGGTGACAATCTAAAATGTTCTTAAAAAACTATCGAAACAGTCGTGAACCTCTCTGTAAACAAAGTCTGTCAAAGGTCCGTCAGCTGTAGATAATCCAATATGGCGTCGTTAGTTCCAAATTTGGCCATTCTTCAGATAAGTTAGACGGACTATACACATATATGCCAATTTCAAAGTTCTTAAATCAATACTCAATATCAATAAAAATTCTATAGTAATTGCATAGAGTGCTTCATGTCTTGCTACACTACCGCTCGATAAGAGTAGATAAATGATTTGTAAACGCGTTTCGTATTTCCCTGTAGTTCGCTTCTGAGGCACCTGTCGCAGTGCCGCATAAGGTGCCGCTTATTTTCCTTACCTGTGCGTAATGTCCTTGCCGTATTCATCTTCTCCGCATTCGATAACCCAGATATTGAACACACCGTATGCCTGTGCACACTGAAGAAACTGTGATCTCGCCTTTCAGAGATTTGACGATAAAGGCCGGTCATACTTCTTCTTCCTGGGACTTCCCAACTCATCGCCAGGCTGTGGGGTCGGCTCTTCTCGTTTTCAGACTGTACTTTCTTCCCATCTGGGTGTAGCTTTCGTCTAGGCCGTTTCTCTGTAGGGTTTTGGAGCATCGAGTCATCCAGGAGTTCCCTGGTCTTCTTCTGGATGACTGTCGATGAAGATCCACAGACGTTGCCCGCTTCACCGTCTGGTCTGGTGGTCTCCTTGCGTGCCCGTACCATCGCGGCTATCGTCCAGCTTGTTGCTTATGCCCGTGACGCCCAGGCTACAGTGTCATCAGTATAAATTGGCGTGCGAGGGAAGGCGTCCCTGTCGCGAAACAGAAGTTGACAGGGTGTAAATTTATTACACAATGCGTAATATACAGTGTCCGGTGTCGGAGCCTTTAATAGAAATTTGGTCGGGCAACACTAAAGAAACAAATCAGTAATGGCGGCCGCTCTACCTAGAGTGCTGTCAAACTGTAATATCGGTCCATTATTTGTTTTTTCAGCTTCGCAAATCTTTAAAACTACATTGGCAATTGTTCTTGCACTACCTGCAAGGTGTTGCAAGACTTTTTTGGACATAATTCAGTGTATATTGGAAATCGAGATGTCGCAGCTCACGCGCAAATACGAGATTGAACTAAATGACAGGGTGAGGGGTTACCGCTAGGTGCGGGCGGGGTGGGTTTTAGTTCCAAAGTCGCCGCACGCAAAATTTACGTTGGTGAAGCTCTATCAAGAATGTGTAAAGTTTCAATCTTATCTTTTAGCGTTACTTCTGCCGACATTTCTGGTGTTTCAAGTTGGTTAGAGTAGTACATAATATAGCATTCGGAGCTATACATTATCGCGGGTCTAACAATAATCTGGTATATCTTTCCTTTAAGTTTTAAAGGCATTTTCGGGTCACACCAGTTTCCTGCTACAGATCTAAATTTCATCCATGCCACACTATGGTCAATACCCCCTGCATCCTCTGACTTTCCAATGACATTCCATACTTTCTTGCTTTATCCTAATCCTACATCCCACCCTTTCTCAACATATATCGAAACTATAAATTATCTCATATTGTCACACTTTTATTTTATTTATTCATGGGAAACTAACAGTACATATAAAAATCAGATTACACATGATTATTGAGTATTATAGAGACCATCTTACAAGTTTCCACAGAATTAACATGTTATGTATTAACATATGTATAGCAACAATAACTCAAGTTATACAAAAAAAACACAAATAAAAGTGAAAGTTTTAAGTTACGAACAAACTGTGAAAGTCAAAGAATTAAAGGTAAAAGGGGAATAAGGAATGGATAGGAAAGGACAGATCTACTTAGTAAAAAGGAGAAATACGAAGTCTGGACAAAAGAAAGAAGATGGATTGGATGGAAGAGGAAAAAAAAAGGTTCATGACTGAAGTGAATATCCGAGAGTTTTAAATCCATAGGTTGGTGAATTGAAAAGATGCAAGTCGCTGAATATAGAGTTGAACAAATTAGACGAGCGATATATAAAAGAGTTTTGCCGGGAGTTGGTATTACAGTGTTAAAGGCTCAAGGTCTCGACCGATCTAGTGGATACTCCGGGTAGGTACTCTCAGGGAGATGCGCTGCAGCAATGCCGGGCAGTCAATCTTAGTTTATGAAGAAATATAACATCTGCAGTATTGATCTCAAGTGGAAAGTTTATAATTGGCATAATTTACTATTTTCAATCTCTCGTATCTGTATCTTAATTTTAGATTTGCTTTTAACTTTTCCTAAAAGAAATCAATTTGCCGTGTTTTTGGCAGACGTGTAGAGCTATATTGCCGCTGTGGTGCACTGCGGCACAGCGCGGTTGCCATGTAGCATTCTTCACCGCGTCCGTGACACCCAGGACGGTCACACCGTGACCTGTGAATGTCAACTCGCCCGCTCCAGGGAAATCATGTACACGCACTGAAGACTCGCTGTGGTCGTGTTGTACAACTGACGGTATTTACAGCGTGATGGAGATGTTGCAACGCGTCGCGGTGTAAAGACAGCGGCCGTTTCTTAATATCGCTGCGTTTTTTCCGTTACGAATAGCATTTTGTTATTGTGATACGAGCGTTGCGCCATTGCGCGGTTTCATTTATAATTGATTCCGCCGAACGAGGAAGTGAAGCAACGCAAACGCAGCACTGTCGGCTTTATTACCAATACGCACGCGCGCCCGGCTGCACATTTTATTCGTCTCCGTGCCGTATCCGTGTGAAACTCGTGAGGTCGCCCCTGTCGCGAAACAGAAGTTGCCAGGTTGTAAATTTATTACGCAATACATAATGTACTGAATGTCCGGTGACCAGTGTCAGACCCTTCAATATAAATTTGGTCGGGTAACAGCGCGCTCCGCGGCGGCCGCTCTATCTGTCAAACTATGAGACGGTAATATCGGTCCATTATTTGCTTTTTCAGCTTCGCATAACTTTAATACTTCATTGGCAATTGTTCTTGCACCACCCCGGACTGTTTTGGTTGTTTTGGACATAATAATTCAGTGTATATTGGTAATCAAGATGTCACAGCTCCCGAGCAAATACAAAATTGCACTGAATGACAGGGCGAGGGGTTACCGCCGGGTGCGGGCGGGGCGGGTTTTAGTTCCAATCTTGCCGCACGCCAAGTTATGTTGGGCAGGCTCTACACACATTATTAGCATGCATATTTTAAGCATGCTCATAAATAAGCATACTCTTCATCATCATCATCTTCCCCTTATCCTAGTAGAGTTGGGGGCCCAAAGACTCGACAAGATGCTTCCATGTTCCCCTGTCTTGCGCTGCTTCCGCTCGAGTCAACCAGTCCAGACCCATTCTGTTTTCAAATACATTTTTTTGTTGTCTCTCCCAACTTAATCTGGGTCGACCCACCTTAGGTAATCGTTCCTCTGGCATTCTGAGCACATGTCCAAGCCACCTCAGTTGTGATTTTTCTATGTGCAGGAGTAGGGGCTCCATGCCGAGTGTGTGCCTTATGTCGGCACTTCTCACTCTGTCCATAAGCATACTCAAAGCTAAAACAATCAACCACACATGCTTATTAGTGGCATGCTCTTGTCATAGGATAGAGAGGAACTCTAGTTCAAAATGGAAACTGCAAACCGAAATAGAAAATTCAAGTGAACCAATAATTCAAAATATTTTTGATTTTAGTTTTTATAATTTTTATTTTAAGATTTGAATCATTCATGTCTTTTAATAAAATTTTATAAACATTATTTCTCGCTGTATTATTTTTACATAGCGTTGACCGGTCGTGATTCCTATAATAAGTCAAGAAAAGTAATGTTTTATCATCTCCCCAACGCGCCATATTTGTTTCATCTGTCGCGGACTGAGAAGATCGCATTGATGATCGATACTAGCCGCGGATGACGTAAGCATGCCCATAATAAGCAAGCCTGTTCACACATGCTCAATAGATACCCCTTCTCATGGTGAATGACATTAGCATGCTCATAAATCAACCGGCGGTTGATTTTTGAGCATGCCACTAATGAACATGTTTATTACTAGCAATGTGCGTAGACACATGCTACTAATAAGCAAGGGCTAAAGAAAATCAATACTGCGCATGCTCACGTGCCACTAATAAGCATGTGTATCTTAAAGATATTAATGGAGGGCTTGTTAGGCTTAATAAATACACTCTTGAAATACTCTTAAAATTTATTATATATTTTATGCACTTTTGTCATACAAAAACACCATTTGAGTACAACTCAACGATTAGAGTAGGTGGGTCTGAGCCAGTGGCGTGCAGTGGGTATAAACTTAGGTTTTGCTGTGACCGGCTATATACCTATATTAAAAAAATATATATACGCATATATCTATAAGGGTATATACATTTTTTTTTAAATTTAACGATATATAATGAACTATTTTGAGTAGCTTCAATCCATAAAATAACTGCAGTATAAAAGAAGTATTGTAAACAATATTTCCTAAATAAATAAATGAATATTTTATATAGGTATAGCTAATACGGCGAAAAATTTCAATATATTTCGGAGACGATTTATAAATCGGGAACAATACTATTATTAAATCGGGAACAATACTAATTTCAGATATACGTTTCTTTTCACAAAAATAAATCAAACATTTTATGATATCATTATGATGACAGATGACAGATGATATTTGTCGTATTCGTATTTACATTTACCATAGAAAAGACATAAAATTTACACCGAAAGTTTTGGGTGGAATTTGTAAAAAATAACATTTCTGCATGACGTGCGCCTGGCATAGGACCTTTCGAAGAAGGATGCTATTGCACAAAACTCGCAGCATTAAAAATACACGTTTTTTTTCTCGACTTGACTATATCTGTGGAACAAATTGGTTGGCGAAATAAATGAAGAATTGACATGAAGTTAAGCACAGAAAAGTCGAAAATAAAACTTGTAGCCGTAGGACGAATTACGGCTAGAATTTTAAATCAACTTTTTCTTAAGATAAGGATTATTTAATTAATATTTGTTTCTCAGAATCTTTACTGATGCACAGCTTTTTTGCTTGTATGCGCTGCACGCCACTGGTCTGAGCTGGTGTTGAAATTTCAAAAATGGGCCATCGAAAACAGAAAAATTTTAGGTTCAATATATCACTGTAGCTAGACCGCATTCAAAAGAATGTGCGCAAAATATATGTGTGTTGTTACGATGCAAACATGAACACAAAAGAAGTTTTCCTAGTAAGTAAGTAACCTTTTTTTAAACTAAAAAATATTTATTTATTTGAAATATCATATTGAGGCTTGCAATACGGGTTTGCCAGGCAACTTTCCCCCGCTTTCTTCTTACCGGACAAAGCTAGGGAATGGTCTTTTGATTGTGGTCGACTTATAGCAACCGACTGAACTGGAATTTTTAATGTAATGCAAAAATAACAAAATGGCGGCAAAAAAGGAAGATTAAAACTGCTTTTTGCCAAAAAAAGGACTTTTTAAAATACTTCTAGCTCAGTCCGTTGTTAGTGATATATTGAAACTAAAAATTCAAAATCTTTTTGTTTTAGATGGCTCATTTTTGAATTTTCAATACCAGCGCAGACCCACCTATAATCGAGGTGTTTTTGTATATTAAAAGTGCACAAAATATATAATAATTTTTTTTAAATGTATTTCAAGAGTGTGCTTATTAAGCCTAACAAACCCAACATCAATATCTTTATTCGTGATCTCATAAAATAGCCTTTTTATCGAGCGCTAAAAGTTGCGTGAAAATTAAAATGTATCAAAATGAAAACGCTAATCTTTGACCACACATTTTTAATTTATTTATTTACCAGTGATGTATACAGATTGTCCCGTAGCTAGTGGCAAAAAGTTTGGGGAAGTCTTCGTTCAATTTGATTAGAAAATATTCTTTACACTCGGGCGAAATGTTGACGAAATACGGAGGTAAGCGACATCGAAATTTGAATTTTTTTTCTCAATAATTCTTACTTGAATGAATTCGTTATTAAGGAGGGTAGAGAATTCCACGCCTTTGGGCTGCCGCCGCAAACGCCCGTTCACTTATCTCAACTCTCAACTTTCTGGCGATGGCTGATCAGTCCTACAACCCTTCCTGCAGCTGAAGTAAAGGCTGAACTCAGAGCAGAGTTCTTGAAGGTAGAGGCACAGTATACCCAGAACAGGTTATTTCCGGCCTGTCGGCGAGTTATTAGCCTACTCGTGTGTTGACGCTGGGGTTGTCACTTTATTTTTACTCCCTTTCTTTTAACTCGTAGCGTCTGAGATTCTGACGCATAAGGTAGACACGAAACCCGAAAATTTCTGTAATTAGTATACCTAGTTTGTGCACTTGAATTGCAAGAACGCTGATTAACATCAACGTAGACTTTTAAAAACTCACAGTCTTTGTGATAATCGACACGCCCTTTTAGTAAAGCACCACAAAGGAAGCGCATTATTTTCTAAAGCGGCGGCTGCGAGCGCGAATGGCACCGAAGGCACGGCCCTTACTGCCGCCGCCTTGTGCCCCCATATTCTATGTCAATGTGTGCGTCACAGTGCGTGCGTACACGGCGCAGAGCACGCACGCACACATTCTAGTGGGTAGCGGCCAGTTTGTATGAAGACGTATACTGTTCTTAGTATACTGTGGTAGAGGCGTCATGTCACGCGTCTCTCTGTACTTTTACCAACCCAATTTGAACTCCGCTCTCTGAGAGCCGATGTAACTCCCGACTAAGTAAGTGTCCGAGACTTATTGTGTTCCGCGGACACGGGCCGTTGATCGACCACGCATCTGGAAAATCGCCATATCCGCTATACCTACTAGATGTAATGGTACATACACGTTATGAAGATGGATGAGAAATATAAATGTAAAGTATCGCCCAATTAAAGGCTAAATAATAATATTTTTAGTATGTACTTTATATTATATTAGTAGCGCTCTCGGACTAGCGATTCCGATGTGCTCTAACGCTTGTTTTTTTAATGACGTAAAATATTAAGAATGCCCAATGTTTATATAATTTAAGAGAAGGAGAAGGGATTTTCCCTGGCACAACCTCAACCCAGAACCTACAGTTATACAGCGTGTCCGGTGACCGGTGTCAGAGTGTTCATCGACAAAACACCCTATATGTAAAAAAACCCTGTAATTTTTGGTCTTTTTTTTAAATTTTGGTGAAATACTTAAGGTAATGTCGATCCTTATAGTTTTATCTTTCAAATGATACCTCTTTATATTTATAGGACCTAGTAGTTTAGTAGTTTGTTTTAGTTTATTAGTTCTAATTTTAAATATAATTCAATAATTTATTTTTTTTGGTTTATTTTATATTATTTATCTGGTGTATTGGTTTAATTAATTATCTTTATTTTATTCTATTGTTAATTTGATATTGATCCTTATTGTTTTATCTTTCAAATGATACCTCTTTGATATTTATATGACCTCTATATGAACAGATATTGATTCTAATTTTAAATTTAATTCTATACTTAATTTTTTTTTGGTTTATTTTATCTTGTTATCTTATTTATCTGGTATATTGGTTTAATTATCTTTATTTTACTTTATTGTTAATTTATTAAAGGTTTCTTATTACTATTGTTTGCTTGTGTACTAATCATTATTTTTATATATATTGTTCATTTCTCGTAAGTATGCTTTATTTATATTATTTATTTTTTAATTATTTACTTTAAAACGTGTTTTATGTTAGATATATAAAAATCCTTGTAACTTTCTTATACTGTAAAAGCCCACAGGGTGTTGATTATTAAATAAAATAAAATAAAAATAAATTGATTTCCATTTCATTACGGCTGGAGAAAAATGAGATACAGGGGGTTTTTTGTCGATGAAATTAATCATATTTTATGCTATTAAAGGCTCCGAGACCGGTCGCCGGACACACTGTATAAATATTTTTCTTATAAACAATAATCATAACGGATACTCAGTTTCCGTTTCGTCTATTTTCCGTTTCGCAAAGCTAAAATCGCAGGCGCGTCCGGACTGTCGGCTTTTTTATTACATCGTATCACCTGACTGACGGGGGTATTAACAAAGGTAAAAAATTAAAATTAATTTCAACAGTTACAGCAGAGCGAGTTTTCCCATTAATTCATTCCGAATTGTTAACAAAAATACCGCCGTTTGTATGATAATTTCATATTTATACTGTCCATAAAGCGCGGTTACAAGTGCTGGCACCCTATCTCGAAACTTTATTTTTATCAGTGTTTTAAATCAAACTCGTTTTACGCTTCTTGTAATCTTTTCGGTCTTGCGATCCGTTGCTCCGTCCAAATGCGAATCTATAAATTGCTCTGCCCTGCAAGTCAGTGTTTTTTTTAGTTACCGTGCTTTTCGCGCAGCTAAATCCGTAAGTCTAGGCAGCGTCGTCACCCATTGAAGTTATACAGACGTGCAATGGACAATCGTCAGCAATGTGGACAGGGTGTCTCATAGAGGTTAGCAAAAATTTTACAGGTAGATTCCTGCGTTTGTCCAAGCAACCATGGCCCAATGTCAATAGTTATGGAGATATGCAATTTCAAAGTTTGCAGTTTATTCAATATTTCTGATTTGTTTTTGCAAAAAGTTAAATAATTATCATTAAAGTAACTTATATCAATTGTGAAAATTCATCCGCTTAAAAATCGTAATGATAGTTCAACTTTTTGCAAAAAATAAGACAAAAATATTGAAAAAATGCAATTGGATATTGTATATCTCCATAACAATTTATATTTAGGTCGTGGTTGCCTGAACATTTTCGATTCGTTGTCAAAGCAAGAATCCACCTGTAAAGTTTTTGATACCAGCTATGAGATACCTTGTATAGTGCAGTGGATAATCATTAGCAATGTGGACTGCTAATATACTCGTATATCTAATTCTACGACTAAAAAAAAATTTTGAGTATAAATTCTCTACAATTATTATTCCTAATGATTTAAACTACTTTTGCCATATAAAGGTAGGGAGGTGTTAAATACATTGTTGCAATTTAATTTTTTACACACTGATTGTAATATGTACGAGCCCTAGTAGCCCATACAAACAGAAAGGCGACCAACGTGCGATGCCGCGCTTCGAGGTCTCGCCGCATATTGAAAAAAAAATAAAGCGGTTCGCGTCGTGGCTAATATAAAAAGTCTATTCTTCTTCTTTTGGTGTCATGTCAGGACCCCCCAACGTTGACTATCACCCGGGAGAATGCGTCCCTGTTCTGGGCAGCACGAAACAGCTCTCCAACACTTCTTATGCCCGTCCAGTCGCGTATGTTGCGGAGCCAGGAAATTTGTCTCCTTCCAACACCTCTACGACCCTCTATCTTGCCCATAAGAATCAGGTGGAGCAATTCATATTTTTCTCCTCTGAGCACATGACCCAAATACGATACCTTTCGGATTTTGATATTTGTCAGCAACTCTCTATTCACTCTAGCTCTTTGAAGAACTCTTGTGTTGCTGACCATATCCGTCCAGGGTATCCGGAGCATTCTCCGATGTATCCACATTTCGAACGCCTCCAGCCGGTTCATTCTACTCACTTTGAGGGTCCACGATTCCACTCCGTACAGCAGGACTGACCATATATAACATTGACCAGTCGCTGTCGAAGTTTCAGGTTAAGATTGTCATCGCAGAATATCTGTCTCATTTTGTTAAAAGCAGCTCGCGATGCTTCAATTCTGCATTTGACTTCGGTTTCTGGGTCGAGGTCTTCCGCTAGGATAGTCTATACCACTAGCATTTGCGTGATAGACGTGGATAAGACCCGTACAGTCGGAGGATACGTATCAGTGAATCTATATCACAAAAAAAACGGGTCGAAAAGACCCGCTCTCTAGAACAATATTGTTCACTTGGCTCAATAACTCATTTTGTTCGGTGAAGCACCAAGATTAATGTAACAGTGAATTTCACATCCAACACGTAGTAAAAATATTTTCAGCAAAAGGGTTACTACAATTCTATTACAGCGAAACTTACGCCAAATAATTTGAATATTTCTTTGTTACGGCGCTTACTTTACCAGATATGTACGGCGATGTTACGAGCTAGAGACGAGTCGTTAGCGAACGAAACTCGGGCATGAATAATATCCGCGTAACTTACAAATATAATTAACTTTTATAAGTTGTGTAGAATGGTAACGCTTGAGTAAAATATAAGTTTTAAAAGTCACCGCATAGCAACGGGTAGAAGTCAATTCTTCGCCTCCAGAGGGAACTTATTTCGAATTTTAATATTTTTCGTGTGTACATGCGTGATTATTACTTTATTACTCCCTTTCTTTTAACTCGTAGCGTCTGCGGTTTGTTGTCTGCCGGAAAAACTTTGGATCGGTTTTTAACCCCTTTTCCGTGATCCAATCGAGCTGAAACTTTGCAGGCAGACTCGTGGCGACGAATGATCTAACAAATTTTCGTTTAAAAAATTTAATAATTATAGTATAATTTTGTATTTTTCGAAATTTTAATTGGAATCAATACAAATGAGTAATGACCCCGACGCGTGCAGTAGGCACGAAACCTGATTCAATGAAAAAAACTAACTTGGTTTTTTATGATGAAATTGTTAATGCATGTTTTGATCTCTATTAAAATTATAATCAGAGAAATAAAGTTCATGTTTTTATTTATTTGGAAAAGATTCATTAAACAAAATGTTATTTATTTTAGTACATAAGCACTAAAAGTTACTTTTTTGTCTACCGGTTTCGGGACGTAACCCGTCTTTTCGTCAGGACAACCACTACTAACACCAGCGTGTAAATATCACTACATAACACAACCATAATAGTATTATCTACACACCAACACTTTCACAAAATACTCTTCACTCTCGTGTTACTCTGAGTAAAGGCTAACAAACATGTGCATGTTAGCCTTTAGTTAGAGTACTACACGCTAGTGTAGTGGCTGTCCTGACGAAGATACGGGTTATGCCTCGAAACCCGTAGACAAAAAAGTAATTTTTAGTGGTTATATACTGACATAAATAAAATTTTGTTAAAATATATCTGACCACAAAGTTAACGCTTTAAATATTAATAAGATTCATTAAAGATAGACAGTTAATTTTCACCAATTCACTGTTTCAACATATTAGTTTGCTGTTGTGCGCGAGTTTGTATAGTTTTGAGCATTTGTACAGGGATTTACGAACTACAAAAGAAACTTCAATAATTTAAAAATGTTATGGCACCATTTAGTAACGGCGACCGCAAACAACCGGAGGGTGAACCTGAGATCATTTTTTTTTTGGTTGATAGAGGGCAGTGCGGTATTTATTGAATTAAATGCGATCGTAAAAATATTCGCGTTCGAGTCGACGGCTCTCCAACCAACCAACCGAAGGTAGGACGCACCTGGTATGGCTTAGGTAGTTATATCGCGAGTTATTATTTGAGAATCTTGTAGTAGGTACATGTACAATTTTTATCTCAAATTATTTATGTAAAAAACTAACGCATAAAAACCAAGTTTTTATTGTACTCCCTTTCTCATTGAATCAGGTTTCGCGCCTACTGCACGCGTCGGGGTCATTACTCATTTGTATTGATTAAAATTAAAAAAAAAAACATTAAAATTTCGAAAAATCCAAAATAATACTATAATTATTTAAAAAAATTAACGAAAATTTGTTAGATCATTTTATCGTCGCCACGAGTCAACCTGCAAAATTTCGGCTCGATTGGATCACGGGAAAAGGGTTTAAAACCGATCGAAAGTTTTTTCGGCAGACAAGCAGACGCTACGAGTTAAAAGAAAGGGAGTAAAAAGTAGTGGGTTACGCATATACATTGATTAATTCGGACGACACTGTGTGATTGGATCTAATCAGATACGCCACAAGTAAGCGAGAAGTAATCTACCGATGACGAGCTGAAAAATAAATTATTTCCTATGATTGAAATAAAATGAGTACCTACATTCTGTTGTATAAAGTGTAACGGAGCTAGTTCGCAACACTTTACAGGTGGATTCCTGCCTTGATTACGAGTCGAAAATGTTCAAGCAACCATGACCTAATATCAATAGTTAAGGAGATATGTGACATCAAAGTTTGCATTTATTTTTCAATATTTCTGACTTATTTTTCGTAAAAAGTTGAACTGTAATTATATTAACTTACAGGTTAAGATAAGGGAATGAATATGAAAAATTCATTCCCTTTGATACTAGTCAAATAAATTATAAAATCCTCCCAATCCAATTGGAATTTTTCGTAATCATGTAAAGTGATCACTTAAGCCAGCTGTACGATAGGTCGTAAGCCCCATCTACACACAAAAGACTTCTATACCTACTTTCCTATAAAAACACTGTTCCGTCTCTGTGAGACATCTATAATGTACATTGATTGATTAATGTCCCTGTGACAAAAATCCAGTTCTGTTCTGAAAAATTTGGACATACTTAAAATATAATATTAATTATTTAATTATGTTATCACGTTAGTTTTACGCACGCACAATCCCCAGGGTTTAAATAGTGGGTGCCATTAAGTGCCGGCAGAGGAAATATAAAAAAAGTATGCAAATATCATGATAAAAGTCGTTATTACTATTTCATGGGTGTCAGCTAGGGAATGCAATCCCGATCCCGCGAGATCTCGAGGCATTTTACGAGATTAATCCCGAACCGAAAAATCGGACGAGATTATCGGGATTGATCAACATTTTTTATGTTTTGTATGTTTAATTGTGTATGTCTACTGAGCTTTTAGTGAGTACTCTAAACTTATGTGCATGTCATATTCAAATAATGTAAGTATGTAGCTTTGAATAATATTTGCTGTATTTTATCAACCTACCATATTAATAAATACTAGAATGCGACCATTATAAATTGGCGTGCGAGGGAGGGCGTCCCTGTCGCGTAACAGAAGTTGCCAGGGTGTAAATTTATTACACGATACATGTTCAGAATGTCCGGTGACCGATGTCGTAGCCTTTAACAGAAATTTGGTCGGGCAGCACTAAAGAAACCAAGCCGTAATGGCGGCCGTTCTGTCTGTCAGACGGTAATATCCGTCCATTATTTGGTTTTTCAGCTTCGCAAAACTTTAATACTTGATTGGCAATTGTTCTTGCACCATCCCGGACTGTTTAGGATGTTTTCGACACAATAATTCAGTGTATATTGGTAATCAAGATGTCACAGCTCCCGAGCACATACACAATTGTTACTGAATGACATGGCGAGAGGTTACCGCCGGGTGCGAGCTGGGCGGGTTTTAGTTCCAAAGTCGCCGCACGCTAAGTTATTGTGGTCAAGCAATACTACTAACTCTACTTCATTGACTGGTCGATGCTTGGAAAAACGCCTACAAAAACTTAAATGCGGTGATTAATAATGAACATTATATTAAAATTGCTTGTAAGGCGGTTGTCTTTAATTGCTATTCAGCTCTATAAACAAAAAAAACACAAAAGTATTCGGGATCCCGATCCCTAAGAATCCCGCGGGGTTGTAAATTCTAATCTCGAGGGATCCCGAAAAGGATATCCCGATTCGGGATTGCATTCGCCAGATATAAATGCTATAAATAAGTAGATACTTAGCGCTTGTTCAGACGCAGCGGGAACCGTGCCGTTTCAGAATCGCATGAGATCCGTGTGGGTCTCATTTACCTAGGTTTGTATGTGATCGTTCAGACACAACCGTGCGGTTAGTCAACCGCTGCGGTGCCCGCAACCCAACCGCTAGAAAATAGACCCGCACGGCGCCCGCACGATCCTATTACTATGGAGCCTTACGAGAGCGTTCAGTCGCGTTGCGGGCACCGCACGGTTCCATGTCACAACAGGAGCACGCGTGGATTATATTCTCTTTTTTATGGTTATGGATCGCTTTGACACTGAATTTTTTATTGATGAAGTGGAGAAAAGACCTGTAATATGGGATCTGTAGTGTGAGGATTACTCAAATATGCCAAGAACCAAGCTTGGCAGGAGTTGGTGGAGATATTTGGAAATGGTGGAAAAAAAGAGTATTTTAGAGAAGTAGGTATTTATTCACCAAAAATGAACTGACAGAATGATATTTATGTGTCTTGCCATGGAACACGGCCATCGTTAACAAAGTAATGAGCGAATATATCTCTGATATTCAAAGATGGAGAACGGCACCAGAACTGTCAAACTGACGTTTATTTTCGCGCGCACAAATCGCTTATTAACCGCGGCTGTGTGAACAGATGACACAAATCGCGTGTTTTGAAACGCGATTCTTAAACTGAACGGTTCCCGCTGTGTCTGAACAAGCGCTTATTCTCAAGAAACCGGCATGTAAAATTTTTGACGGAATACAGCTCATAATAATTATTAATGTTTACAACGCAAAATATAATATTACGCTTAAGAGCAAATAAATAACTAAACGGTTTTCGTTTTAGTAAATTAAGCGCGTGTCAAAGCAGCACTTACGTTATTGTTGCTACGCCTGGCCGCCGTGGAACAAGTCGTGTTGCAACAGGGCGATAGGGAAATACATTCCCGCTTTTGCACGTAGCGTCGGTACCCGCCAACACATCCATCACCGGCGGGGTAGAAAGGGAACGGGAAAGGGAGGGCGGCACGTGAACTTTTTAATTAAAACTTTTTACCCTTTGTATTCGGTGCGCTGTGATGAATAATGCGGGAAAGGATTAATGATATTTAATAATGGCTCGAATTAAATGCTCCGTTCTCGGTGATTTGTTTTTGTCATTGTTATTACATGTTGTTATTATTATTATGTAATATAATCATATCTTTTCCGAATGCTTGGAGTAAGCCTGAGAGAAAAGCAGGCAGAGGCAAAAGAACGGCATTTGATTTTTTTTAAATGGATCACCACATAAACATATTCCACGCTAATTGTTTATATTTAGAGTTAACGAACTCTTTCTACGTGGAGTTATCGAACCCTTGCTTACATAATATTGACACATATCTTGTGGTCCTTTGACATAACGTCTCCTTTGTCTGAATAATAGTACAAAATCAATCGATCCAGTTGAAAAAGAAAAGCCTTTGAATCGTGCGTACTGCCAGTGATGACTATGGAGTGGAGACGATGGTCCTCGCAAAGAAAAGTGTAGAAAAGCTCAAATGCACGCAACGATCCATGGAGAGATCCATGCTTGGCGTAAGCCTAAGAGATAGAATTAGAAATGACGAAATCAGGCGCAGAACTAGAGAAGCGGATATCATGGATCGTGTAGCGAAGCTAAAATGGTGACGGGCAGGACATGTTGCAAGGCAGGATGCTGCAAGATGGCCTCCCAGAGTTCTAAAATGGAGACCTTTGGAGAATAAAAGAGGCATTGGAAGACAGCAAAAGAGGGCCGACGATATAGCCGCTGTGGGGGGAAATAAATGGCTACAATTAGCAAACAACGAGGAAGGGTATGGGAGAGGCCTATATCCAGCAGCGGAGAGACGAAGGCTGATGAAGAAGAAGAATTATATAATCATATAATTACGTTACAAGTACAAATAAAAGACAGATTGCACGTGAATAAGAGGAAAGTAAGACGAAGTGTGAAATACTAGTAGGTAATGAATGTTTGGAACAAGTGGACGAGTTTGTGTACTTGGGAAGTACGTTCGATAGAAGAGGGAATGTTGAGAAAGATATAGAGAGGAGAGTGACTGCGGGGAATAGGGTGGACGGAGCTTTGAACGCAATAGTTTATAATAGAAACATGTCTACCGAGGCAAAACTAGCCTTAAATAATGGAATTCTGGTATCAACACTGATGTATGGAAGTGAAGCCTGAAGCTGGCAGAAGAGGAACGAATGTAGATTGAATCCCTTAGACATATGTGTGGCAAATCCATTTATGATAGAGTAAAGAATGAAGATATTAGGAATTAATGTAAAGCTGATCTTACCATAATCAATAGAATTAAAAAAGGGTCGAAATGAATGAGGAAAGAACGTAAGAAAGATATATAATGCAAGTTTGACGGCGCCAGAAAGAGAAGGCGACCGCGGAAGACGTGGCACGACCAGATTATCCAGATACTTAAAGATGGTCCCGTTAGAAGCCTCAACAACCGGCGATCTTGCATGCGAAGATGTATGAATGTGGATGAGGCGAGATTTGTATGTCAGGACATCAGGACATTGTGGCGCTCTATCCTCTATGTTTACCCCCACGTGGAAACGGCGTCATGGTAAGTATAAATGGTATAAAGATCATCTTACAAATTTACACAGAATTAACATGTTATGTATTAAAATATAAAGATTGTTGTATTATCCCGTATTATAAAATCCTAATTCTCACTAATTCACGCTGTTTTTATTGCTTCAATACATTCAGAAAATTACGTTTAATATATGGAAAAACTTCTCGCCCGCCGGTAGGAATTTCTTTTATTTACTATCGCTGGATTTTACGCGCTTGTCACACTTCTCGCTCCGTTGCTAACACCGCGTTGGTTAAACGTCAATCAAAGACTGATGCTCAGTGTGACATGTCTTTCTCGATTTTACGATATTTGTGGTTCATTCTATAACCTTCTGGTATCTTCTGATTTCATTGTAAAAGGTGTCGAGTGCGGTAAAATCGTCGATTACGTGTAGTTCTTTCCGATTTCTGAATGCCTCGTTACGGTACTAAGCGCCTCTTCTGTTCTGAAGACGACATTCGTGCGGTCTAGCGTCTAACCACTCTTTATCGTGCGTTTTCTTGCCCACTCTAAATCTCTGGTCACACTGATACTGGTCTCCGGCAGTAATCTTCCCGCTAGTCAACGGCAACGTGTTTATTTGTCTTTTTTTTCCAGATATTTTTAAAGCGCAGACTACACTGAGCCTGCCACTTCCTCGACATCGTAAAGCTCATCATATAGAATGTCTTCAAGTCTACCATGTATTCATCTTATAATCTATATAAATAAAAATGTAAATGTTCGTTTGCACAAAATCGCTAATCTCTGAAAGTTCTTCACCGATTGCTTTGAAATTTTGGCACAACGTTGCAATCGAATACGAGGATGTTTTTGTATACCTACTTAACTAACTAACTAACTAACCATCACGCCGTTTCCCTGCAGGGGTAGGCAGAGAGGAGTGAACGCCACACTCTTCTATCCTGGCACACCACTTTTGCTTCGGCCACATTCATACATCTTCTCATACACGTTCTACGATTGTTGCGGCTTTTAACAGGCCCATCCTCAAATACTTGTAGTACCTGATCGTGCCAGGTCTTTCGTGGACGCCCTCTATTCCTGTTGCCTTCAACATTCGCCTCATATATTTTCTTAACCATCCTTTCCTCGTTCATACGTTCCACATGACCAAACCATCTCAGCACTCCTTTCTTTATTCTATCTACCACACTACAGCCAGCATTGCATTCACTTCTAATTTGTTCATTCCTCACTCTATCGACCAAAGATTTTCCACACAAGCGTCTTAGTACCTACTTTGTTTTTAAATACCTACTATTTATTTATATAAATAAAAATGTTAATGTTCGATTGTCCAAAATCTTAGTTCTCCTAAAGTTCTTCAACTGTTGCTTTGAAATTCTGACACAACGTTCCATTCGCACCTCACAAATTATTTGAAAAAAGGCGCCGGTACCTAAACTTTAAATATTGATAAATATTTAGATACACCTACCTAACATTTTCCGATTTCAAGTTTTTTGATGACATTCGGTTGTCTTTGCTTAAATAAAGCGTTTGAACCAGTGAGAAAGTGAACTTCCGAGCTTATCGTTTTAAACGAGATTAACCTTTAATATCGCATTATTATTACAATATTTAAAAAAAAAACGATATACTTCTAAAATAAAGTGGATTCATTGTAGCTGTGTAATAGTTATTTAAAATTATATTTCAAACATAAAAAGCATAATAACAGATAAAAGCATGAAATAAACAATAATAGTAAAAATAAGAAGAGAAAAAATAAAAATAAATAGGTAAACACAATGCACATAATCTACGTACGATATCTATACCTATAAAATTCAAATCATTTTATAGCGCCGTTTTCGTGAGTACCTACTCACCTCAAGGGCGCTTCACACAAAACAATTTACTAACTAACAACACTTATTTACCATTAGATACTTATTCACCAGATGACATGCAAAAAATTGAATTAACGTTTAAAAACTATAATAGTTGGGAGTGCCAGAAAGAATCAGGTATTTTCGCGGAGTGCCTACCAGGAGTGGGAAACATTACCAAGTGACGTAACGGTCTGATTCTATAGGTTTTTATATGATTATCTAAATAAGTGCATCTTTAGTTGTTTTTTGAACTGTGGTAAGCTGTCTGTTGGTCTCAGTTTATTGGGTAGTTTATTCAACAAATTTGGTCCAGCCACCGCCAAAGCGCGGTCACCGAAATTAGTTGTGTGTACGCGATTTACTTCAACTAATCTACTTGTATTAGATGTTGATGCTGAGCGAAGAGTTAGCTGTCTGTTATTTGCGGAAACTGAAATGCAGAAGTCGGTAATGTATTGAGGGGCCATGTTCTTATGTTGAAATTACTTGAGGGCCGGTTGTTTGATCGGAAGTAAGAGTAATGGCTAAGAAAAAACATCGATTTTCACTAAAGAGTTAAGGTTGTTATTGCGGTCGTTAGACATATTTAACTGTAATTTCGGATATTTTATACGCACTGTATGTATTACCGAGAAGCGCATCTCGACGTTTCGTTGGATGCTTATCCAACGTCATCAGGAGGACGACCTTTACCCGCGGAGGTGGAGGTCGGACTGATTAAAGGTGCTGCTTTCTAGGGCGTAAATTGTATGCACTTTGTTGTGGAGTGTTCTCTTCTTCTACAATAGAGGTCGCCAGTGCGCAATAAGTACTAGTTACGTCGGCGGATTTTACTGCGACTTCTCTCAATTGATTGATTTTCACGTTGTCCACCAATCAAAGCACCCGTTTTCGTAAAAATCTACGCTTTTTGCTTAACTTTTACCTAACTGCTGATCAAGCAACCGGCCCTAATAGCCGTCCGAGCCCTGGACTGATGGGAAGGGAGTCACCTTTTTGCGCAGAACTTAAAAAATGATGTATGCAATATTTAGTTCACCTAGTGATAGTATTGTAACCGGTGACACACTAACCATTATTTGAGATTTGATTCTGATTGCGTCGATAATTGGTAACTGTTTTTTTTTTTTGCATTTCGACCGGCAACCATCGATACTAGAGACAATAATTATATCTTAGGGCCGGTTGTTTCAAGTTGGATTAAAGTAAGCGTTCTCTTAAAGCATAGATTTTTACGTTCTCCACCAATCAGACAATCCGTTTTCGTAAAAATCTATGCTTTTATCGACCGCTTACTTTGATCGAACTTGAAACAACCGGGCCTTAGTCATAAAGCATCGATACAATACCAAATAACCGTACCGAAAATAACCGGTTAAAATAACGGTTTGATCATAAGTTCAGCCCGTGGAGGTGTAGGACGTATAGGAGGGGAGGTTGCTCTTAGGTTAAGTTATTAGTCGTAGATTGCAACTGTACAAAATTTAAATATTTAAAGTACAAATTTATCTGGCGAAGAGAGTACATTGGTTTGTGCAGAGTCCTAAAAAATAACAATGATTTTTTTTATTTCTGTCAAAAGAATGTAGTATTTTTTATAGAGAATGAGTATTTATGTAGCAACTAAAGTCTCTTAAAATGGTCATTTGACATTATACCCTCAAAGGCGACCTAGCGACTTGCATTTTATCAAAAAATAAAACTTCATATTTGATGGATTTGGCGGGAGGATTTATTCATGATAATTTAATTTAATTTAAAAAAATAAAGTATGTATACTACCTTTGTGTGAGTTAAATATAAAAAAATAACTGAAATTATTGTTTAATTTAACATTATCAATAATTTAAAAGATCCCCCTTTTTTTAATAGTTCATAATCAACATAATAATTAATAACGAACTTGCATGCGAAGATGTATGAATGTGGATGAGGCGAGAGTTGTATGTCAGGGCAGAAGATGGTGTGATGGTAAGTTAGTTGGTTAGTTAATTAACATTATCAATATCAATAACAAAATATTAGGTGCTAAGTAATTGATAAATTTCTGTAATTTTTATTTTTAAAATTTAACGTTGCGTTGGTCTGGTTCAAGTTATTCTTAAAACTACATAAATATCGTCGTAAAAAACGTCTTTTGAGAAATAATACATCGTCAGCTCCAAGTAGGTAATATCTGAATGTTCCACGTGTACACAGCAGATCATCTTCGCGCGCCACCGCGCCGCGTGCCATTCAACTTTTGATCCCAAAAAGGCAATACGTCAACCGCAACCTGCGTACATGCCCTAGGCAAATTACCACTGTTTTCGCGCCGTGGCTGCGAAAAATTAAAGACACCGTCCTTTCAAATACCACCGCCAAACCGACGCGTTCAATCAAATACTGTTTCGGTCGTCACTCTGCCGCCATTTTCCCGCGCGGCCCGCGGAGCATCGCGCCCAGCGCAAAAATGCATCGCGCTCAATCCGCAGCGCGGCCTCCTCGCCGACCGCGCGCGCGGCGAACGAGCAAAAACGTCCCGGTCCAATCCACGCATTCGAATGTTCAATCGTTTATTTGGACGCTCCCCTTCTGCTCGGGCGGGCGGGCCGGGCAGGTAGGTACCCGCCCGACGTGTAAAAGTCGGAACTGTTGACTCGGACGCGCGGCCCTCGGTGTCTTTTATTCCAATTTTAAAATGCATCATATATCGTGCGCGCTGCGTCGTTCGCGCGCTCTCCGCCAGGCGTTCCGGTCGGCCGGTCCCGTAATGGCGGACGCGCGATATCGAACGGGCTTAATCGATCTATTGTCGACTCGATTTTAAACGCGCGTTCGTCGTCGATGGCCGATCACAGCGATTTCGATCGAAATATGCTAATTAGAACATGAAATGACGTCGTTATTCGAATATGTCTATTGTATTATGACGTGTCCGGAACCGACACATCGTAACCCAGAAAAATGTTGATTTTTACTCACAATAAACTTGTATTCTATAAATACCTACACATGTAATCACGGAAGCCATATTCCTTCGAATATCCGCCGATAACGTATTTATTACGTTCAAAGGTTTCATTATTTCAATGCATTTCATCATGTCGTATTTTTTTTGTGTTTTGACATCTTATTTTGACGAAAAGTACCCACCTAATCAAACAGAAACTGTCATTCCCTCGTCATCACTCGTTACCATGGTAACTGTGTAATTTATTCGTTTAGCCACTTTAGAAATGAAAACATTCGAAAAGTCACACACTCGCATGTTTTAAATTTAAAATCACGTCCGAATAAGTAAGCAAAGAACTTGTGAATTCGGTACCTATCCAAAAACTCGATTTCTAAAAAATAATAAGTATATCGATTCTGCCTACTCAAAGTACATTGCCAAGCTACCGTAAGTTTCTATCAAAGTAAATTTTAAAATATCCGAAATAAACTCAATCAAATTTCAATCCTTCCCCTTTTCCCCAGCGAATTTTACACATGGGATGCAAGATTTTAACCACGGAAGTACTAATTGTACCCACTCGATTATTTTATCAGTCTCACTACTTTTCGTGAGTTAAGTGCACAACATGTGAAATGTATGTTTAATGTATGATTTTGTTGTCATGTTTTTAAAAATCGTGATATTTTGTGTTTATGCATTAGATATAAAATGTATTTATTTTTTGCAAACTAAATAAATATATATATATATAAGTATAAGAAGCGAAAAATCGGGAAAAATAGAAAGTAAAAATATATATATATATTGATTTGAACCTGCTCGATTATTTTGATAATTATTTAGGTGTTTTATACGACCGAAAGAACAAATTCTTATAATGCAAACGCGCTGTTTAACACAAAATCGTGTATGTAGATGCAGGGGCCTCCAGTGGGAACATTGCAGCATGACTTTTTTGTAGACGTATATTTTGGAAAAAAAAAAGTAGAAATTTAATATTTATGTGAAAGATAATTATGATAGAAGTATTACGAAGTAAGTATGTTGCATTCTTTTTTTTTTCCAAATAATTGGTTACGTAAAAGCCATGCTTCAATGTTCCCACTGCACGCGCCTCGTAGATTGTACATAATTATAAAACAAAACGAGGATTATTTTATTTTTGATATTAAAATTTTGCAAAACAGGGATTATTGAAAATACAATAATTAAAAAATATAATACAAACACAGTACAAAATACCACAATTAGGTGTTCTTAATCTAAATCCCCTTTATCTCAGTAATGTAGTTTTGTGCGTTACAATGTTTGAAATTTAAAAAAATATTGAATGGCGGGACTGTAAATACGAAAAACATTTTTTTTTTACAAACTGATGTGACGTCAGTAGATTGATTCAGAATGTCGTTGATACAATATTCTGGGATTATTTATACCTATTAATATACCTTAAATAACATTAAGAGCAGTGCCAAATGGTGCAGTATATTTGTATAGATACTAGGAATGCAACCAGTAAAAAATGACGGAATTTTGGTTCGCGTCTTTGCTGAGCTCTAGTATATATTTATAGCATCTTTTTGGCGCTCCACGTACAGTCGGCCGAAGCGGTTTATTTTCGTTTTTTTAGCCGTGAATTCGAACGAAATTACTGACGTTGCACGAAGTTACTATGTTTATTATATGATTGGCAAATTCGGAGAAATTGTTATTTTTTAGGCAACGGCGACTGAAATTTTTAGCAACTGAAACTTAAATACACGAATAAAAGGACATCGCCGTTGCCTAAAACTTATCCTAAAACCTAAAACCTATCATATAATTAACACTAATCATTATTTCGATAGTCACAAATTGAAATTACTCCACTTGGTTCCTCATAGAGGATGGATAATGAATAGTTTGGAAACCATTGAAATCCTAAAATTGAAATTAAATTAAAATTGAATTCTAAAAATACACTAATAAATAATATCACACTTCACCAATCCTAGAGCTTACCCCTCCACACACATAAAAAATACCCCCTTACCTCCCCGAATAGATTGATAAAGTTAGTTATTATCTATACCCGATGACGAGAGGGTCTGCTCCTCTCTAAACTATAGTAGTAAATTAATAACACATGTGTGTGTATTGTAATGTTGCACCACGAAGTATCTGCCAAGTCTTTCAATGTTATTATTAAATTTATTTAAAACACACAGACTGACGTCAAGTGTGTTGTTGCATTACCGTCTTCTCGCACGGATATCGCTAGCGCACACCATCGTGTGTGTCGGCACGCAACACATTCTCGGAGTGCCGTGACTAAAAAATCGACCCGTACTCTTCGCTGGTAATGTGGTCGACTCGAGATTATCAGCGCACCTACGACGTTACAGCCACGTCGAAAATGCCTCTAGCCTTTTAATGGTGTTTTTTTTATCGCCCAGATCACGATTCCACAGTCATTCTTACTGTAGGTAGTATAAAATGCTAATTTTTCAAATACTGGTTGAGGCTGGTAGGAGGCGATACAGCCGTCATCAAATTTCAATCGAATCGAATCAATCAGCCGCAGATCCGTGATCGCGACCGCTCGCATCGAGAATAGGACGAATATTAATAAAAAGTGTAAATTTAAAAAATCCAAAAACCCGACTGCGTTAAAAGTGAACTTCATATAAAAACTGAAAAGAAAAAAAAAACAAATCGGGACCCATTATTGGCAAGAAATTCACTTTTTACGCAACAAATACTACTTTCACGAATACGAATATCAATCCGACTACTCGGCGAATACGAATAATACACCACTGCTCTTTTTTTAAAACTTTTTTTTAAAATTTAAAATATAATAGAAACCTAAAAGGTTTATGGATATACAAAGTCATTTTTTTATAGTTGGCCGAGTTCTAGCATTTTTGTCACATCTGTTTTGAATTTGTCAGTGGTCAGTTTTTTGGTCTGTTGTGGCAGGTCGTTGTATAGTTTTAATCCGTTGCAAATTAGTCGGGATTGTTCTGTTTTTGTTTTGGCGTGTGTTATGTGATAGTTTTGAGCCATTCTAGTGTTGTGTTGGTGTTTTTCGTGTATTTTTGTAATTTTATGTCTTCGTCTCGTATTTCGCCAATTGCTAGTCTGTGAATGATTTTAAGTGTTTCGATTTTTGTAATGCTTTCGATGTTTAATTGTTGTGTTATACGGTACACAGTTTCAGTTGGTGTCCGGTATTTCAGATCATAGACCATTTTTAGTATTTTGTTTTGCTGTCGTTGGAGTCTGTTTAGGTTAGTTTTGTTTCCGGTTCCCCAGGATATCAAATATCCTATTCTACTCTTGACGTATGCCTGGTACATCAGAATTTTTACGGTCTTCGGTGTGATTTCGTGTATTTTGTGGAATGGGCTGGTCACTTTAGTCAGTGAGTCAATTACTTTGTCTATTTGAAAGTTTACTCAGATATTATATTATTAAAACTCACCACCGGAAATTTTTTGTTCAAAAAGGTCAATATTAGTAACTTCTCAGGTGTTAATCGATTTCTTTTATCGGTTTGTTTGTACATTCCCAGCGGTCGAAAATAAATATCACTTTTTTCACGCTTACGAGAGGTCACGTTGTTAGATTTAATTTGAAATCATTTTATAAGAGTGAACATATTTACACACAGCAGAAATAAAATGGAACGAAAAATACGTATTACAAAACAAAAACTACATGAAATCTTATTAATAATCCAACGAAACTAGATAAAAGAACTCATGTTATGCTGTGAAACAAGTAACTTGACAACTTGAGATCTTAACAAATCCATTTATTCAATGTTAGGGGAATCCCCGATAATAGAGTGCGTAGGTGTGTTCGGATACCCAGTGCACAGTCAAACCGTAATTTGCGTTGCGTTCAGTTATAAATAGTTTATTTTTAATATTGATATTTGGCGAATACGAATATTCGGTAAATACCTACTATTCGGCGAATACGAATATTCGTATTCGTTGCATCACTACTTTTTACTTAATTTTTTTATTTTATCTTAAATATTTATTCTTAATTAAATTATTTCTCACTGTATTAAGTAATGCTTTAGGTTAGCGGTCGTTAAAATTATCTTTCAAAGCAGTAAAATTCTGGGTTTATCATTCGATTTTAAGAATTATATTATGGTAATTATTTTTCACGTTAACAAGGCCTATTATTTTTATTTTATTTAATTCGGTCATCCAACAGGGAGACACAATCGCTTGGTATGATTAAATACAAAAAAAAATAGTTTAATGTCTCAAAGGATAGCCATATAGGACATAACCATAGATAAGTCAATTTGACAATGACAGATAAAACTTCATTTAACCGATTGATCCAAATTTAACTTTAACATAGACATAAAGGGGCTCGTGATGTATATAATATACATGATTAGGGAGGGGGACGAGATTATGCGATTATATAAGAACTTTATTACAGCTTTATATCGAAAATTTAAGCTACAATTATTGCTAACCAACTTTAAATCGTTATAGATCCTAAATGGTCATTTGAAATTAAACATGATAACACATACCTAAAGATGATTTTTAAGGACCTGTTCAATAATATCCCACTTAACACAGTTCGTCGATTTTCATTTTTTCCTTTTCACAAAATGGCGTCTGATTGAATTTTGATTACTGTCATGTCTTTAGTGACACCCGCAAGATTCAGACAAATCGATTGACGTAAAAATCATCAAAATCGGCCCACGCGTTTGGTCTACAGAGCGCGCCACAAAGGAACAAACCTATGTAATACACAGTAGCAAAGGGAAAAACTACATTTCAAAATGAAGACTACAACACACACAGATTCAAACTGTACACTACAATTGTAGTAAAAAGTACATGAAGTGAAGTAATTGTAGTACTAATGAAGTGAAATAATGAAGTAATTGTAGTATTAATGAAGTGAAGTAATTGTACTACAAAATTGTAGTACTAGTGAAGGTCGCCAAGCAGATTTCTTCATTCGATCCCAAAATTTTTCAAACCATGGGGGGGGGGGGGGTGTTTCGATTTCCAAAAATTTCACACAAAAAATGTACTATTTGAAGTATGTGTGCTTTGTAGTGTTCGCTTTGAAATGAAGTGTTCTATTTAAAGTATATACTTTCAATAACTTTGAGGTGTATGTAGTTTTTAGTGTGCACTACACTTTATTTTTTTAATTTTATTTTTGGGAAACATACAGTACAAGTTAATATTTTTTTTTATATAAAGGTGTGAAGTGTGCACTTCAATGTAATGTAGTACTACATTGTAGTAGTGAGTACAGAGCGGACCCATCACTAATACAATACACAGGCTGATAAAAAGAACGACCGCGTAATTTATACCGCGGCGTTTCGCTTTCCGAGCGGAATTTTAATGAGCCGCCATGATCGTATTGCGAATAGAAGATGTGCGAATACGCGCGCGACGTTTGTTCTCGAAATAAAAGTCAAGATGCAGAAATGAAATGACGTCACCCCTTGGCGATGATGCGACGTTTCTGCCTCTCGGAACCGCGGCAGGTAGGGTAATTAGCGGCAAACTCTTAAGACGGAGCATTGAATACAAATTCAACCCGATATGAAAATGTGAGTTTTCATTATTCATTTATATCAGAATGTATATGCCGCTGGCAATGATATCATAATAAACTGTAGATACGTTACAATCGTGAAATATTGGCAACTCAAAAGTAAGGTAATTTGCCTTACTTGCATTCGTTATCGAAGGGACTTTCTTTGTGATCGGGCGCGATGCTACGCCGTAAAAGTCCCGTGGAAAAAGGAACAGAATATCGCACACTATTGTGAGAATGAGTATGTTATTTTAATCACCGTGACTTCAAATTACCTGATTTTTACGTGATTACTTGATTATGTTTATTATGTTGTCTCTTTGAATGCAATATTTGCTACATATGTAAGCCGGCTAGTATGGGAATAACGTGTCTACATTGAGAGAGAAAAAAAGACTTCCATACTACTTTCCATATAAAAAAAAGTAGCTTCGTTTCTGAGACCTCTACAATATATCTTACTCAAAATAAGCTGGATAGACGGAATTACGAATGAAGATGTTATGGTTCGGATGAATAAAGAAAAATGAGTGATTAGACCAATAAAAATCTGAAATATCTAGTATCTCGAACATGCGAAGAGACGTCCAGAGAAGTAGGAGGTCTTGGACTGCATTTTTTAAAGGACAAAGCTTAGGTGGAACTTTAGTTCTAATATAAAAGTAATGAACTGAACTTTGAACTGAATGACTAGCCGTAACCCTCAAAAATGACGGTACTTTTATATATCGGTTCCTAAGGAACAAGTATTTATTTATTTATATAAAAAAAACATTAAAAGGAATGTAGAAAAAAAAGAAAATTTACTATAAAGAATCTTCAAGTTTGTGTTTACTGCCGTGTTGTTACGACCTTTCGGGCCGACGTTTCGGATCCCATTGCAGGGTCCATCATCAGGGCTGACGTGTTGTCTTGAATGTTGGTGTTGTGGTTAAGTATCGGCTTGCAATACCGTGCCGAAGTCATGATGTGATGTATTGTGTTGTATGTATGATTCATCTGTTGTCTGATCACTATCTCTGCGGAGTCTGCGACGAGAATGACTTTGAAGCGCCGGATACCAAGATGTTTTTAATTTGAGACCATCATCTCTATTAATGTTTATCGGATGCTTGTAGATTTCTAGTGCTTCCTTGATAAGACGCGCATGGTGACTCTTAGGCTTTCCAAGGATTTTCGTTTCGAATGCAAAATGATGGCCGGTATCCAGAAAATGCTCAGCCAGTGCTGATTTTTCTGGATGACCGAGTTTGCATGCACGTTTGTGCTCGTTGACCCTTTCGGAAATTATACGCGCCGTTTGTCCCACGTATACTTTATCGCAGTCTTGACAATCGAGTCTATGATTGTCTACTCGATTGTATAAACGTCGGCCCGAAACGTCGTAACAACACGGCATAATACCCCAGTAAACACAAACTTGATGATTCTGAGTGGCCGTGAAAACCTAAGAACATACTATAAAGAAGTTACGACGAACGGACGGACAGACAAGTCATTTATTATAATTGGGATTAAGAAAAGGCCACGACCATAATATTCGTTTTCAGTGTCTTAGAAATCATCTTTAGTTGAGAAATATTTATGTATACACAGAATATACTTTCTTATGAATGTAAAGGTGAATTATTATTATTTTCTTAATATAATAAATTTTGTTTAGCTGTTTAATTTGAATCAATTATTGAAAATAAATGCTCGTGTAGCACAGTATAAACACCTTGGTCTACCCACAGTAGGGATGGGTCGTCGACGTATTTACCGTCGACGAAACGAGACCGTCCACGTGCGTCCATCGACGAGACGGTCAACTAGTTGAATTCGTCAACTAGTTGCCGCGTCAACTTCGTTACGCGGACGTCGCGGACGTTCTATCTAAACATCGGGACGATGGTCAACTGTCTACGGTTCGACGCGACGCTGCTCGACGGCTATTTTTATTACGTTAATTTTTAAAATTTAAAGAAGTTCGTAGGAATATAGTTTCGGGGAAAGTCAATGTGTTTTGTGCTTGTATGTAAAACGAAATATTTTATTATTTATTTGTTTACGCACATTACAGGCTTTTACAAATTGTTTTGTATACTTCTTTCTATATATAATAAAGAAAGAAGTAGGTATACACAACAATATCAGGTGTAAGCAGTAAAATATTAGTTCAATAAAAAATAAAATAATTAAACAGTTTTATTTTATACAGCGCAAAATTGGGAATTCACCGAAACGTCGCACGTGCACATCGCACAAATCAAGTAAAAAATAATAAATAATAGCTTATTAAGCCTATCTCGCCCTACGCATGCATTCAAATTTCAAGTCTCTGTCATAGTTTGTGTACACAGATCTGCACTCTATGGTCATTTACCTTAGAGTTGAAATGAAATTACCCGTCGAGCCGTCTATGGCGTCTATAAGAGACGCTTTGCTTATTTATGTGTTATACATTTATATAAATATGCTTAAAATTATTTTTTCTCTTCTGGTTATAGAATGAATGAAATGTAGTAACAGTGTAACATTAATTGTGAAAATGAACCTGCAGACAAACGTCATTTAAGGCGGCACATTCACTGCAAATGCAGTTGCCGATGGCATTCTGTTTTATAATTACGTCATTTATTGACACATTTCATACGTTGGAATTTTTATTTTTAAATATCAATTAAAGTGTTTTTACTAAAAAAAACTTACTTTTATTAAGTGAGTAAAGCCTCAAAATACGGGAATAAACAGAATATACTATTTCAAAACATCTCTTATATATATATAAATAAAAAGCTTTCTAAAATCAACAAAAAAACGTAAAATTTTATTACAAATTTAAAACATTATAACTTTTTCAATATTGAATATTTCTTGATTTCCTTAGTAAAAATTCTAGATAATGAAGTATACTTTATACGTATAAAAAACATATTATGCGTACATATAAATAAATATTCATAAAAAATTAGCGCCTCCTAGGACACTAAAAACAATTTTTTGGCCGCATCCTGTCGATTAATGCTTATATTTTATTAATTATTGTAAATAATGTTCAGTTTATTGTTTTTATATAATAACAAAGGTTCTTACTAAGTTATTGCCTTAAAAAATTGCAATCTGGAGTATACATTCTGATATAAATGAATAATAAAAACCCACATTTTCGTAATTTTTGGAAGTGAAGTGAAGCCTGGAATTGGCAAAAGAGGAATGATAGTAGACTGAATGCGGTAGAAATGCGGTCACTAAGACGCTTGTGTGGAAAATCTTTGGTCGATAGAGTAAGGTATGAACAAATTAGACGTGAATGCAATGCTGGCTGTAATGTGGTAGGTAGAATAAAGAAAGGAGTGCTAAGATGGTTTGGTCATGTGGAACGTATGAACGAGGAAAGGATGGTTAAGAAAATATATGAGGCGAGTGTTGAAGGCAACAGGAATAGAGGGCGTCCGCGAAAGACCTGACAGGATCAGATACAACAAATGTTTGAGGATAGCCCCGTTAAAAGCCGCAACAACCGTAGAACTTGTATGAGATGATGTATGAATGTGGCCGAAGCAAAAGTGGTGTGCCAAGATAGAAGAGTGTGGCGTTCAATCCTCTCTGCCTACCCCTGCGGGAAACGGCGTGATGGTTAGTTAGTTAGTTCACATTTTCGTAAAAAATCGCCGAAATATGCATTTGCAGTGCTTAAGACGTTTTGTGGGTCTAGTGATTATTTAAAAATGAAAAAAGATATTTAAAAAAAAATCCATGCCTATCTCATACTATTGTTGTAGGGTTTAATATTATTAGGTATATAGGCAGTCGGAGCGCAGTCCTTTCCCCGCTGGGCCACCTTCGACAACCCGGGTCTCCGGTGTTCAAATTTTAAACAGAAGCATCGTCCAACGAATCCTCCGTCAGACAAACAAACGCTTAATCCGTTAGGCTCCAACGCGGACGGTCGAAAGTAACCCTAACGGTGCGGTCGACATTTTGACATGACGAGGTGTACAGTTGCTCGTAGACTAATTCGATCGGGGGTCTGCTGCTGGCTGAGGAAATAATTGGACGATTGCTGAAACGAGCGATCGGACAATTGATCGGAGGAGTCATCGAGAGTAATCGCTCCGGCGAGGCATCGACAGGTTTCGCAATCTTCTTTGTGAACTAATAAAACGAAATTAGTACAGTTATTGGCTAAACCGTAAACTCGTTGATTATCGCGATCGAGCTATGCAATCGGTATGGATATTTATTTATTTGTTAGTGATGATTTTGACACGCAGATGACTCACGGACAGAGAAGAACAGTGAGCATTGCATCGACAAGAACACAGGTCTAAGTATAAAAGAAAAAAGAAAAATTTAATATAGGAAATATTTAAGGAAGCCCTAGATGAGATTTGCGGAAGATACAGTACTATTTGCAGACATTGCCCAAGACCTTCAACACTAGTAAAAACGTTAATGAAGCAAGTAACAAGTGTGGGCTGAAGATGAACACTCCCAAAACAACATTGTTAATAGCATCAATATTGTTAATAGCATCAAAATTGATTTAAGCATCAAAATTGATAAAAGCATCAAAATTGTTAATAGCATCAAAATTGGTAAAAGCATCAAAATTGTTAATAGCATCAAAATTGATAAAAGCATCAAAATTGTTAATAACATCAAAATTGATAATAGCATCAAAATTGATAAAAGCATCAAAATTGTTGATAGCATCAAAATTGATAAAAGCATCAAAATTGTTAATAACATCAAAATTGATAATAGCATCAAAATTGATAAAAGCATCAAAATTGTTAATAGCATCAAAATTGATAAAAGCATCAAAATTGTTAATAGCATCAAAATTGATAAAAGCATCAAAATTGTTAATAACATCAAAATTGATAATAGCATCAAAATTGATAAAAGCATCAAAATTGTTAATAGCATCAAAATTGATAAAAGCATCAAAATTGTTAATAGCATCAAAATTGATAAAAGCATCAAAATTGTTAATAACATCAAAATTGATAATAGCATCAAAATTGATAAAAGCATCAAAATTGTTAATAGCATCAAAATTGATAAAAGCATCAAAAAGATCACTTCTAACGCCAAAAATAACCATCGAAAATGAATCAATAGAAAGAGTACGCGCAATACAAGTACTTAGGTGTATGGTGAATGAGTGTTTGACTGGGATCCATCTTAAGAAGTAAAAGCTCCAATAGAGATGGCAAGAAGTGCGTTTCTTAGAATGAGACCGTTATTTTCTAACCGTGACCCAAGCCTGCAACCTAGAATGCGTATTTATGTGGTGTTATATTTTTGGACATGGACAAATACGCCAAACTTCACACACTCCTGTAATTTTTTTTTTTTTTTTTTACAGGTTTGTGTTTACGTAGGCACTGTAGATAAACATATATAGGTATGCAACTAAATTAATTTTAAAATGTATATTTTCTAAATGCAGGCGTACCCATCGTATTATCATACCGATCGGCGGTATTTTAATGACTGTCACCCTGTCTTTCCCATTCAGCTGCTTCCTGATATCCATTTTATGTCGCCCCTAGAATCTGAGTGACACCCGGTATTCCTTTCTCGTACTAATAGTTAACTCGCTAATCAAAATTGTCAAAATCTCGTTTTATAATGGAAAAAAAATCCTTAGCCATTTTCTCGAAAGCCACTGGTCGCTCTCGATCCCGCAATACCCGCTTCCCGTATGGCGTAGCGCTACCAATTTTGTGACACCGCGTATAAAATACGAGACGCGTCGTACAGTATGAAACGACTGCACATCTCGCCGTGTGACTTCACGACCGACGCTTTGAGTCACCGGAGAGTTGAAAAGTCGAGCCGAGCATTTGAACGAACTTCTTTGTCGGGTGACGTCACGAAACGTGAGACAATTTTTTAATAACGCGTAGTGCTTCACCCGTTTCGTCAGCAAATGATGCCGAGTAGCTATTCAGTGGTGAGTTGGTGTATATTATTATTATGTTTCGATAGTCTGAATGTGGATTAAACCTGTATCGACAGCCATCTATGAGACACGATACTCATATAGTGATGGGTCGTCGACGTATTTACCGTCGACGAAACGAGACCGTCCACATCCGTCCATCGACGAGACGATCAACTAGTTGAATTCGTCAACTAGTTGACGCGTCAACTTCGTTACGCGGACGTTCTATCTAAACATCGGGACGATGGTCAACTGTCGACGGTTCGCTGCTCGGCGGCTCAACCGTTGGCTATTTTTATTACGTTAATTTTTAAAATTTAAAGAAGTTCGAAGGAATATAGTTTCGGGGAAAGTTAAACCGCTACTTGTGCTTATATGTAAAAAGAAATATTTTATTATTTATTTATTTACGCACATTACAGGCTTTTACATATGTTATATTTTACATAATGTTTTATATACTTCTTTCTATATATAATAAAGAAAGAAGTAGGTATACACAACAATATCAGGTGTAAGCAGTAAAATATTAGTTTAATAAAAAATAAAATAATTACCTAAACAGAATTGTTTTATTTTATACAGCGCAAAATTGGGAATTCATCGAAACGTCGCACGTGCACACCGCACAAATCAAGTAAAAAATAATAGCTTATTAAGCCTATCTCACCCAACGCATGTATTCAAATTTCAAGTCTCTGTCACAGTTCGTGTACACAGATCTGCACTCTATGGTCGTGTACTTTAGAGTTGAAATGACGTCCATTCAACGCTCATCCCTAACTCATACAATACCATCATAAAGACGGAGTTAAATTGTGTATTGTATTGAGCAGTCTTTCAATTCCTGCTTCGGAAAACCCTCTCAGAGACATGGAACAGATCAATGTCCAGAGTGATATTGTTCAGCATAGCGGTTGCTCTTCCAACAGGCGTAACCATTGGCAGGTTGGTCCTGTATATTGGAATGTGAAATAATCTACGCTGACGCTGTCTTAGGTAATTATCGGGAACATACAAACCAATGCTCAGCATAATTTCAGGATTATCGATCATACCGCGCAACAATGGATAAAAATTCGTAATCAGATACACATTCCTTCTGTAGTAGCCAAGCATACCCTGGAGGAACTCGGTTGGGTAAAGCCAAGGATAATGCCGGTACTCTCTCATGTAGAGATATCTTAGAAACTTTTTTGTACTTTCTCTACCATAAGTGAGTACTTATAAGCTCATGTAGCCCCCAAATCATCGAGCCACTCTCGAGTCTGCATCGCACCAAGGAGTTGTAAAGAGTACGCGGGTATTTTCGAAAACCCTGGCAGTACGCAGAATAACTCCTAACATTTATTGCCACTAACTGCCTCCATGTGCTCGTGACAACGTTGATAGTGAGAAGAAAACAACGTGGTTATTTTTAATGTCTTAAAAAATATATGTCAAAATATATGTACGCGAGTCCAACGCGACAATGACAATTTTGCCATAATTTTACATCAGGACGTTGTGGGAGAAGAAATTAATAAGTGCATACGAAATAATCTTTTTTCTATAAATTTAAAAACAGTATTAGTACATATTTCCTGTAATTTTCGTCGAAACATGAGAATCGAGGTTACGTTTGCCATAGGTAGTTCGGTAATTCGTTTAAAGCTCTGTCAGGTCAGACCGCTTGGATAAGAAGGCGCCGAAGAAATCACTTTTCTAAAGGCATTGCAGACATCGGAAATCGCAAATAAAGGTATTTAATTTGAAAGAGGTATGTGAAAATATACAAACCTCTTTGTTCGATTACGACGAACACTACTTTTACGTCTCGTACTGACATCTCGTTTATTTTTTATTTTTATTCTCATCTATTAAGTGTTGGGATAACAATGTTAAGATCCCAATATTGCTATTGTCGGAATACGTCCGACTAAATACACTAAATTACATAAGTTGAATTGTACTGGTTGAATGTATCTGGTGGAACGGAGTGAGTAATAAAAGCTGCTGACTAGTCGATACGATATTATATTCATTTTTACTCCCTTTATATTAACGCGTAGCGTCTGCGTGCTTGCCGTCAACAAAAACTTTGGATCGATTTTTGACCCTTTTCCCGTGATCCAATCGAGCTGAAACTTGGCAAGTAGACTCGTGGCGACGATCAAGAAGATCTATCAAATTTTCGTTAAAGAAATTAATAATTATAGTATAATTTCGGATTTTTAGAAATTTTATTGGTTTTTTCAAATTGGAATCATCAGAAAAGTTTGATTACAGCGGCCCGATAACGTCGCGGAATATTTTCTAAATTTGAATTACTCCGTCGGTATGCATAATAGGTACTTCACTACTAATGTCGAAAATCTAAATTGACTGACAAATGTTTTTAGAATTTAATCTTCAAATCATGAAGTGTCTTATCAAAGCTCAAAACATCTGACATTTTAGAAATATATTAAATTCCTGTAAGTTTAATGTTATGTTATATGTTTTAATTCGTCTTTAATTGTTGTTATATTTTACAAAGAAAGGGAGTATAATAAAAACTTGGTTTTTATGGGTTACTTTTTTTAAATATCGAAATGTTCAGTAGTGAAGAAGTATCAACAATAAGACGTGCTGCAAAGAATCCGTGACTTGGAAAAAATGCTCCGATTATTTTTAACCTAAATTAAATTTTTATATTTCAGCTGTATTGCAGCTCAACACCTCTGCTAACGTATTTAATGTTAATCTATTAGTAGATTATTATGCGTTTCATACCTCGCCGTCTATCTAAGTACAGAACCATTAAACGGTGAGTATTATTCATACGCACGATGCGTAAAATCCGAACACCAACAGAATTTTATTAACATTTTAAAATGATGTTTAATTACCACGTTTAAGTAATTGTTGCATTATAATGAATGTAACTTTTCGTATTATATAAATTCTATCAACAAATGCATTATTAAAATGACGAGACCTAATCGTACTTAGAAAATCTAGTTACCAAATACTTCTTAGTGACGACTTTTCCTTTTCTTGATAAATTGATTATTTAAGCTTTAATTTCATGTATTATCGTATCATTAATTTTAAATTTTGTTGATTTAAAAAAATAACGCACTTTGTTTACACATCCACTTGATTAATTTATCGTCGATCAGTTTCGAGATCACCGTACCTTCACCAGTCTATGACGTCGTGAAATGTTCATTGTTAAATTAATCAAATTAGTATATACAAAGTTTTCTTTTTAAAAAATGAATATTTGAATCGTCGAGTATCAAAACCTACCCAACCACCATTTTCTTTTTAGATTTGAATGTTAATACACCTAAGCTCATTCATACATTTTACATATTAGTTAACTATCATAACTAATATTAAAAATCAGCTCGAGTTTCAAAACATACCTATATCCAAATCCACTACAACAAAATATGAACAATCTTCATTGTATAATAAAAATTTCAAAAACATTTAATAATATTTTACACTCCTAAATTACCTAGAGCTTTATTTCACTGCACCCCTGATAATGCAATGAATATATTTATTTCCTTTAACTTCAAAATCAACCTAAATCCGAGCGACCTAAATGTATAGTCCGGTTTCAAAATGTACAAATTAGTCCATTTTAAACGATAAAACAACTCGCGAAATAAACGAATTTCATTTACGTCATATTATTTGCATGTTTTATTTTTAATTTCTTATTCCATTACATTTAATCTTATTCGAGTTATAAACAAGACGTAAATAGTAGTAAAAAAGTAGTTGATGGCTTCAGGTAGGTTTTAATATTCAACCATTCATTTATGGCTAACTATAAAGTTAGCGCCACAATCGTTAAAATATTCAGTTTTTTAATTCGTTAGGTTTTTAAATAATAAAGTTTTTCTGAATTTTATTTATTTTGTTGTGTTAAAGTTTAAAATATAAAGTATGTTTACAGCGCATATGTCCCGATTTTTACTGCTGTACAACTATGGAAATGCCAAATACGAAATGCGGAAATACAAATTTGAGAGTATCTAAAAACTACAAATATACACATATAGGTTAAAAATGTTCTCAGGTTTTCACTGCCACTCAGAATATTCTCCGTGTGTTGTTTTCTGGGATATTCTTGCGCGTACATGCGGCCTCTCTGGCCGACATTTCGGATCCCATTGCAGGATCCATCATCAGGGATGTTCACATCAACCCCGATGATGGACGGCAGAATATCCTAGAAAACTACACACAGAACATGCAGGTAATAGGTCGACCACAATCAAAAGACCATTCCCTAGCTTTGCCCGGTAAGAAGAGAGCGGGGAAAGTTGCCTGGCAAGCCCGTATTACAAGCCTGAATATGATATTTCTAATAAATATATATTTTTTAGTTAGTAAAAAAGTTACTAGAAAAACTTCTTTTGAAAAAAGCCTAAGGCCGGCGCCACACTACGCGGATATTCCGTCGGGTCTCTTCGGTCGCGGAACGCCGCTATATCTCTTTCCATACAATATGCGTTTATCAAACACACTACGCGGATGATCGGTCGATCCATTTGCTTTGCCGATTTGACGCGGCGAAAGATGCGCGCTGTGTGGCGCCGGCCTAAAAAAGAATATTCTATAACGCCGATTCAGTCGGTACATGTTCCAAATATATTTTTAAAATTATTCCCGAACTTTGATTAAAAAAAAAATGTAAAATAATGAAATAGTTTTTTGTGTCGGGGTGATGACGATGATGGCGAACAATTAATTATGCACCGCCGGCCGTACTTTATGCGCCGCCGAGGCTTTTAAAATTGCGCCCATAACTGATTTATCGAGCCCCCTCAAAACTACTGTCCCCCTTTCTCTCCAGCGTGTACACTACAAGCTGATTCGCGATCTACTGCCAATGTCGCTATCGATTTATCGCGAGAAAAGTTTGGCGAATCAACAATTTCAAGAAATTCAACTGTCGAATGATGCCTCCAAGAATTTGTCATTAACTCTTTCAGATTACTTTTTGTGGAGTTGCTTGAAATCAATGGTGTATCTAAACAAACCGAACCAAAACGATTTAAAATTGAATATTGAACGCCGCATTCGCGACGTCAGGCCTAATTTATTTGATAAAGTCATCGAAGATCAGGTTCAACGAACTCACTCAGTAAACGAAGCCGAGGTGGCCGTTTAAACGACAATGTATATAATAATGTAATCGTTTTTGCTTTGAAATTGAAAAAAATGGTTGTATTTTAGATTTATTTTTTATTATATTATTGTCATTGAAAAACCTATTGTTCATTCATTTCTTGTTAGAAATTTGTCTGGGTCGTCCGCTGTCATGAATCATTAAGATTGATTCCTCATTTTCGATGTGTAACATCTTTCATCTCGCTTTCCTGCAATCTGCGGCAGTGATTTCGTGAAAATGGATGGAAATGCGTAACAGGAAATAAGACGCCGGGGAAGCGCGCGCAATTTCATTTGAGCAATGAGCGCGCGCGAGTATAATAAATAAATAGTTATCTTTTAAATTTATTTTCGTGTTAAGTAGGTACTTTATTATTATTACTCATTTTCCATATATAACTTTTTAATGTTTTGATTGTGTATACTTCGATTTTTAAATTTAATTTTGTGAGTATACAATTGTATCCTGACGAAGGGACCACGGGCTCTGAAACATGTTGATATTTTCAATAAAAAAGTGGTGAAAACAAGGTTTTCACCACAAAATTATTTTGCTGTTTTTGAAGAAGAGGAAAAAAAATACTAATTCTTTAGGAACTGACACGTAAAAGTACGTCATATTTGACGGATCACAGCTAGTTTATATTAAAAAGTCAAAATGGATTTGTTGAAGGCGTTCGTTGGTAATAGGAATAGTAAAAAAGTAACCCATAAAAACCAAGTTTTTATTATACTCCCTTTCTTTGTAAAATATAACAACAATTAAAGACGAATTAAAACATATAACATAACACTAAACTTACAGTAATTTAATATATTTCTAAAATGTCAGATGTACTGAGCTTTGATAAGACACTTCATGCTTTGTGTAGTGAAGTACCTATTATGTATACCGACGGAGTAATTAAAATTTAGAAAATATTCCGCGACGTCATCGGGCCGCCGTTGCTAATAATCAAACTTTTGTAATGATTCCAATTTGAAAAAGACTATTAAAAATTTGAAAAATCCAAAATTATACCATAATTGTTATTATTTTTTAACGAAAATTTGATAGATCTTCTTGACCGTCGCCGCGAGTCTGCCTTCAAAGTTCCAGCTCGATTGGATCGCGGGAAAGGGGTCAAAAATCGATCCAAAGTTTTTTCGACGGCAGGCCGGCAAGCAAGCAAGCAGTTAATATAAAGGGAGTAAATGCGGAATAATTGAGGATTCAAATGCGCGCACCACCCTGTACCGGCGCGGGAGGGTCGCCACCCTCCCCCCGCGCAAAGCGAGGGGAGCTTTTGTCGGACGCCGCGATTTTTTTCGGCCGCTCGACAGCGCGCGGCCGTGTCTCCGAATAGCGATTCCGCATTACGGGACGAGATCGATAATTAGTGCAGCGCATCGGCCCCCTCCGACCCCAGTACCAGAAAGCGGTCGGCTGTCGCCATTGTGAGTTTGCATTTTATTTGAAATTTTTTATTAATTATGCATGAAATGGAAGATGAATACGGGACACAATATAAAAATTAACAAAGAAAACCAAACGGCAGAATTGCTAAGACGAATAGGAATGAGCTGGGCTGCTTTTGGGAAATATATAACAAAAATATATTCGTGATTTCAACTATTCGAATATCGAATATTTAATGACAATATATTCGAATATATTCGTAAAATTTTTAAGAAAGGTAAATGTATTTTACTTTGGATGATAAATACAGATGAATACATTCTATATATTATAAAAAACCGTAATAATTGTAGAAAATTTATTTATTTTAATTTTTAAAAATATATGTTATAAAAAAACAACAAAAAATATATTGAAAAATAATGTTGAATTTAGAAATACAAATTAAAAAAAAACACAAAAAATATGTTTCAATTTTGTAAATATACATATATAAAAACAATAAAAAATTAGATACAGACGAGTCAGTATTCTCTCGATAACTGACAAAATTTTAGATATGTTTATATTACTTCATATCTCACAACCCACGTGAAGGTTTTTTTAAAATTAATTTGTATATAACTTCTTGTTTGTCGGCTCAAGTATTTATGAAAAAAGCCGTCTCCATCGTTGACCGTAACCGTGAGTGCTTATTGTAATAAAAGTATAAAGATGAGCATGACTTTAAAAAAATGACAAATGTAAAAGACGTCCGACAATTTACGGCGTTTACATCTTTGATGTCCGACTTCATTATATAGCCCATTGCAAATGACTTTCAGGATTCGCAAACCCTTGTCTCGTTTGGAAAAATATTAAAAATCTTATAAATATGAGTTAATACTTAACGAATACTTTTTAAAGTATTCGAATAACGAATACTTTTTAAAGTATTCGAATAACGAATACTTAAAAACAGGCGAATATAATCGAGTTTCGAATATTCGTACTGGAGGCTCTAATCCCAATTAGCTTAAAAGAAAAGTCTTTGAATCGTGCATGTTGCCAGTGATAATGTATGGATTGGAGACTATGGCCCTTACAAAGAAAACTGTAGAAAAGCTCAAATGCACGCAATTGGAATAAGCCTAAGAGATAGAATAAGAAATGATGAATTTAGGCGCAGAACTAGAGTAGTGGACATCATGGATCGTGTAGTGAAGCTAAAATGGCAATGGGCAGGGCATGTTGCAAGGCAGGATGCTACAAGATGGACTCCCAGAGTTCTGAAGTGGAGACCTTGGGAAAATAAAAGAGACTTCGGAAGACCTCAAAAGAAATGGCTACACTTAGCAAATAACAGGGAAGGATGGAAGGGTACGGAAGAGGCCTATATCCAGTGGAAAGAGAAGGCTGAAGGAGAAGAGGCATTAAGAAATAATAATAAAAAAATAAACCAACCTAAGGGACGAGGAGAGCTGACCCCAACAGCCAGGGGAAGAAGAAATAATGTAAACACAACAAAATGATAATTTTTTACAGCCTGGAATTCTAAGAATTAATTTGAGTCGTCGCTCATTCAAAAATTCCAAAAATTGGCCGAGTTTTAGGAATTTGAGGCTCGCTTGGTAGAATTTTTAAACGAAGTTTGTATATTATTCTTCTGCATTTTTCTCGAAACTCCCCTTTTCAGACAGGTTGAGATTGTATTTCAAAAAAAATCGGGATAATTTTTTTCAAATTTTGCAAACAATTACTAAAATTCGCCGTTTGCTCAGGTATTATAATTTCTTTAGGAAAAAATGAAAATTATTTACGAATTGATGTCTTTTCCACAAAAGAGTATCTTTTTTTTGATTCGCTACATTACATCATTTACCAAGAAAAATAATTAACTTTTTCTTTTCATTCTAACCCTGGCGACACGAGAAGAACCTTTGCGGGACAGCAGACTCCGCCATTTTGAAATTTACAAAATAATTGTCAATAAAAAATATTAATCAGTGTGTCCCGTAAACAATGATAATAAAACAAATTTTATTTGTGCAATGTCAACGAATTGTGATTGTATTGGATTGGCTACACATTGTTAATTTCAGTATTAAAATCACAACAAATTGAAGACCCGTGAGGTCTATAAATCAGCGGATTGGTCCTGCTTTCATATATCAAGCGTTTAGCTTAGTTTGAAAATAATATATTGATTTGATAAGTACATACCTATTACGTGTAAACATTTCTATTTTTTCCCCCCCCACCCACCCCCTCTAATAAATACGTATTACGTCATGTCATAATTTTCAGTTTTTCTTCGTTTGCACTCTAGGACATTGAGAAAAATTCTCACTCCATTTGGCCCGACATTCTCTGCCTGGACCAATTTTTTTAATACTTCGTTATTGCATTTCAAATAATGTTTAGCTGTATCCCAAAGTACAGTTATACATACACCTTTTCATATTTATGATATTCCGATTCTAATATTTTACGTAATTTAGAATTGTAAAAAGTGTGAAATTTAAAAAAATTCGTGTAGAGTGATCTGAATTTCGTTTTTGCCGATTCGATTCGAATGAATCTTGTTTGTTTTCAATCAATCACAGAGTGCGGGATTGTTGCGTGCTCCAAAAAGTGTTGGCCCATTACTGGCAGCTTCATCATATTTTAGTCGGCCATTTCCACCGGCAGAGTGGGGATTGGCGCACGGCGCGTTGTAGCGCCGTGAAAGTGATATCTTTGAAAAAAAAAAGTATTTTTCAATAGGATGTAGATCTGGATTGTTTCCTGCCTAACGTAGGATATTAAAATGACGGTCAATGAACCATTTTATACTCCTTTTGGCAACGTGACAAGGTGCTACAACCTGTTGAAGGATGCACTAGTTCAGGACAGAAGAGTATGGCGTTATATTCTCCACGGCCTACCGCTGCGAGGATATGGCGTGTTGATTAGTAAGTTAGGAGCTCGAAGTTTATTATTATTATTTTTAATACGTTAGTTCTTAAAAAAATAACCCATTAAGTTCTTAAAAAATTAACTCATTAAACACAGTTTTCATTACAAAGTCTCGGCTTCCATTTTATCGTATTTTTGTTTTCGTGATTAAGAGATTTATTTGATTAATTAATTTGACAGGGTGTAATTATTTATTTAGTGTTTTTTGTAATGTAAAATATGTTCCGTCTCTTTAGCTAGACCGAGGCCTGTGGTAAAGCCTTATAAATATTCAGACGTACTAAATTTCATCGTTTACAATGTTAATATAAAATTATTCGGTATAGTCATTTTGGAAAATACGTATCTATCATGGGCTCAATACTAGAACTGAAAAGGTGTTCTTCTCCTCGCTAATCAGTCCCTAAAATAACTTATTAATATCACAATGAACCCCTTAGATAAATTAATGAAATATTCATGAAAAAAAATATCATCAGATAGATATTTAGTTATAAAGCATTTAATCTTCATTCATTTTTCTCGTTGTCTATTTTTGTAAATGATTAATAGTATGTATAAATTATCCAGTTTTATCATTAAATAGCTTTTACTATTTGAAGATTTTTATGGTGTAAATATCTGCCAATACTCGAGCTACCTAATTCTAGCATTGAGTCCACGATACGCAAATTTCAGTTAACAGTAGGTAAAATAGAAATCCCCAAGTGCGAGTACTATGCTTGTGTCAGCCTTTACCGTGTTTCCTTTCAAATTTGCCTACAGAAAAAGAAGCATCCGAGTCAAAACTGGGCTTTTAAGTTATACGCGTTATTATCCGAAAGCTGAGCCAACTCTGTTTGTCTGTTTTTTAACGTGTCGTTCCAATTATCGCACAAAAATACGAGCGATGTATTGTGTATTTTGGACTAGTGTATTTTGGACTGGTCCGACGGTCGAGTCGGCATTTCCGCGCGGCGCGTCAGTCACCGGCGCTGGGCTCTGGGGGTAGGGTTGCCAACCGTACTCTAAGATAGAGTATTGTACTCTATATCATGTAGGCGTACTCTATAATCTATAACACTAATAGAGGACGCTAAAATACTCTTTTTTACACAACGCTTACTATGCTAGTGCCAGTCACGCATAGGGTGAAGTTCAACTATCATTACAGTAACTTATATCGATTATGAAAAATTTATTTGCTTCCATACAACTTAAATAAAATGATAAAAACCTTGTAAAACATAACTTTTTTCAATTTTTGCAAGGTTTTTTATCATTTTATTCGACTTGTATTAGAGGGAATGAATTTTTTATAATCTAAATAAGTTACTGTAATGAAAGTTCAACTTTTTGCAAAAAATATGTAAGAAATATTGGAAAAAAAAATGCAAACATTGATATGGCATATTTCCATAACTATTGATATTAGGCCATGGTTGCTTGAACATTTTAGACTCATGACATAGTCAGCCAAGTTTCTGCTGCTAAGCTCTGGTACACTCTGTATGGTGCATACCTATTACCGTAACCAAAAAAGTCGACTATTTACTTTTATGCCGGTATTCCCAAGTTGAGATATGAGCTCCTGATCTATGTAAACTTAGAATTCGGAGTCGTACAATTCTTTTAAAAACAACGAAAAATCGTTATGCGCTGCAAAAAGTAGCAAAAAATACCTTTTCAAAAATTTTAAATAAATGATACTATTTTTTTTATGAGTCCGTACTCTTTATTTGCCTCCTTTGAAATCAGATGTGCTCTATTTCTTCTAATAAAAGTTGGCAACCCTGTCTGGGGGGTCAGCCGGAGAGACGCATCCGATAACTTTCACCGCGGCCCGAGATGCTCCAACTGCACAGAATCGTGGAAATATCCGCGGCCGCGGGCCCGCCGGCTATTGCGATACTCGGTTACTGGAATCGCCTTCGCTGTCGAATAATTACAATTTCCAGCCGACATCATTTATTTTAATAAATTAATAATGTAATCGCATTTGTTGTAAAAATTTATTACAGAAAATGCTTTTTTTTTCGCAAAAAACTACGAAAAAAATGTTTTTATAAAAATCTATGATTTTTACGAAAGATTACTGTAATTCAAGTTGATACAACCGACCCAACGAAAGGAAAATCTTTTTATGTTTTTTATATTATCTTATAAGATTTTTTTGCAGGCATTACTTTGTTTTAGTTGGTATGTCTGTTTATGTACAATTTATACAGAGTGTCCCGTATCTCGACGTCAAGCCGAAATCGGATGATAATAATAGTCACAATAGTTATTATATAATAAGAAAAATATTTTAAAATATCTGAGTCATGTGTTATAAAAATTATAAGCATTTAAAAAAAATCTTCACCCTGTGACGGTCTTTTCACTCCTGTTGCTACAAATCTTCATTTTTATTATTATTATGTAATCCTGAATAATGCTTCTGTAAACTTTTGTCCAAAATTCAAAGCCAAAACTGCTCCAGCTTGAAAGGAAATGTCACTTTTTGACCAAACCAAGTATTCAAAATCAATACTTTGCCCAGTTTTAACTGACTGTCTTTTTATTTTTTAAATATTTTTCTGATAACTATTATCACCCGATTTCGGCTTGACGTCGAGATACAGGACACCCTGTATATTTGTATTGCTGAATGTACGGTGTACCTAGGTAATGAATTAAAATGGATTTCCACGAAGTAAATGCCTCCACATTAAATTATTTAGAAAGTAGAGATGCGTACAGAGAACACGCGTCACATCAGTATTACTACCGCAGTGTTTTCCAACTAAGCTAAAAGTTTTAATAAATAAACCCGACAACACCCCACCCCGTCTCACCCTCACCCCCCACTTCTCAAATTTTTGATCTCTTTTTGGTAGGAAACTTAGTTCATATCAGCCTTCGGATAGATAAAAACGCACGTGATATATATTTTGGGAAGGTGTTAGTTAATAAATGATACAGTGGTGGTGGTGTGTAGTGGTATTTACATGCTAGTGTAGTGGTTGTCCTGGCGATGATACGGGTTCGTCTCGAAACCGGTAGACTAAAAATCTGCGAATCTGTGAAAGTGATTATATACTAACATAGATAACATTTTGTTAAAAAATTTACAATGCCTTCTTAGCACAAGGCTAATGCTTTAAATGTTAAAATTATTAATAATAAAATAAACCTGATATTGAAATGTGTGAAGACATGCAAAAATATTAATTTATTTATGTTTTTTGTGTTTAATTTGTAGAACTCCATATTTATTTTTAGCGAAATTTAAAATAAATTAAATTTTAATAAATATTATTATTAAGTTCTACGTATTTTTAGGTGTTACAGCTGTTTCGGCTTTTAAGGCCATTATCAAACAGTGGATGTACCACGTACAAACATCTTATTTATACAATTTTAAGTTACCCCTTCCCCTTTAGAGTAATTAGATATTTGTGGTGAAGCCCTTTAATAATGTTCGTTTTTTCCCGGACACTTATCATTAAAGGTGTCGCTTAACCCGTAGAACTTAATAGTAATATTTATTAAAATATAATATATTTTATATTTCGCTAAAAAAAAAGCAAAAATATTCGTTGACGTGACACGATGTGCCCTGTTGAGGATTCTTCAGGGTCCATGTCCAGGTGGTGTCTCAGGCAGTCTGATCCAGTTCCAGTTCCAGGCAGGGCCGGATTCAGACTCGATACAGCCCTAAGTAATTTGATATATGGAGCCCTTTATAAGTCCAGATATTGTCAGTGCAAAATATAATTTTCGGATACCTAGAGGGTTAAACTAAAATACAATTAAGAAGTATATAATTTAAAAACATTTTTATTCATAACAAACTTACAAATGCAAACTCTGAAACAAAAGTTATTTTAAAAGGTACAATCTACAAAGGCTTATTATCTAATCTCTCGAAACATGTTAAAAGGATTAAGTAAGGATTATAAGAATTAAGAGTAGCTTGTTGGTCTTGTGCTTAGGACTCTCTCCTCGTGATCCAATGGTGGTGGGTTCGAATCTCACCCCAGACCAGTGAGTTAGTCCTATTTTTATAGCACAAGCGCTTAGCTTAGTTTGAAAATAGTAAGAATATTGATGTGACACGTATTCTGTGTTCGTATCTCTACTAGGGATGGGTCGTCCACGTCCGTCCATCGACGAGACGATCAACAAGTTGAATTCGTCAACTAGTTGACGCATCAACTTCGTTACGCGGACGTCGCGGACGTTCTATCTAAACATCGGGACGATGGTCAACTGTCTACGGTTCGACGCGACGCTGCTCGACGGCTCAACCGTTGGCTATTTTTATTACGTTAATTTTTAAAATTTAAAGAAGTTCGAAGGAATATAGTTTCGGGGAAAGTAAAACCGCTACTTGTGCTTAAATGTAAAAAGAAATATTTTATTATTTATTTGTTTACGCACATTATAGGCTTTTACATATGGTTTTATATACTTCTTTCTATATATAATAAAGAAAGAAGTAGGTATACGGTAGGTAGGAAGTTGATGCGTCAACTAGTTGACGAATTCAACTAGTTGATCGTCTCGTCGATGGACGGACGTGGACGACCCATCCCTAATCTCTACTTAAATTTTTTTTTATATTAAACTAAAATATTTTCTTTCTTGCCTTTGCCAGAGCGGTCACTGATGACATAATCAAACGATAAACTGCGTAGTTTGACACTTTCTATGCACATGAGACAGAGGTAACACGATTTACCTCGAGTCATTATTGTTATAAATTTATTTTTTATCCTCTTCTGGGCTAAACTAGGCGCGATAGCGCTTTGCTCTTCGAAAAGACGCGCTGAAGAATTTGATGAAGAGTACGGGACGTCCCGGACGTGCGGCATTGGGACTAGGGAATGCAATCCCGAGTCGGGATTGCCCTTTCGGGATTCCTCGAGATTAGAATTTCCAATCCCGCGGGATCCCGAATTCTTTTGATTTTTTTGTTTATAGAGCTGAATAGCAATTAACGACAATGCCTTGCATTTTTATATCAGCAATTTTAATAAAATGCTCATTATTAATCATTGCATTAAAGTTTTTGTAGGCGTTTTTCCAAGCATCAACCAGTCAATGTAGTAGAGTAAAAACTACTAACTAGTAGTAGTTTTTATTACTATGTTAGGTTGATAAAATACAGCAAATATTATTCAAAGCTATTTTCATTATTTGAAAGTGACATGAACATAAGTTTTAAGTACCTACTCTATAGACATATACAATTAAACGTACAAAACATAAAAAATGCTGATCAATCCCGATAATCTCGTCCGATTTTTCGATTCGGATTGATCTCGTAAAATGTCTCGAGATCTCGCGGGATCCCGATCTCGCAGGATCGAGATTGCGTTCCCTAATTGGAACAAATCATGCTGCAGTATATATGACAATTGCTCGCTCGGATAATTTTTTGGGGGGACCTTAGCTGTAGCTTACGCGTAAATCCTGCGCTGGTTCGAGACGTTAATTAACCTGGTTACTCCTGCCCCGAGCGGCCAGAAAGGAGCCCGCGCCGGTAATCCGGGCCGAGAGCCGACCAAAGGTTACGGATGCCGTCTCAGGCACGGTTTCACTTTTGCGGCGGCAGAGTCGCCTCTCCGCATTGTGTTCGCCCGCCCAAGTGGTACACTTAACTGTAATACCGCGCTTTCATTTCTTTATTGTGGTCAGTTACCGCTGTCTTTGAGGGGACCACCGCGACATTTTCAATAAAGCGTTTTGCTATACCCTATAGTTTGAGTTGTAAGAATGATTCGAGTCATAGCTCATTCAAATATTCCAAAAATTGACTGGGTTATAGTAATTCGAAGGCGGTGGGTGAATTTTTAAACGATTACATATTCTTATATGTAAGTGTGTTCTAAGGACACAGTTACTGGATTCGGTCCCCGGAGAGATGATTAATTAATTAAATTATAGAAGTCTCACAGGGACGAGGCTATTTATGTATGAGAAAAGCGGACGGAAGTCTCTTGTTGATTGTGAGGGGCCAGTGTCTTTCTCCAATAAGCATCAATGCTGGAATAATAAAAATAGTTCACTTTTTTATTTCACTCAAACCCGACGTACCTGCATGTGATAGTGTAACGTTTTACTGAAAATAACTCAGAAATATTTTAAAAAAAATGCAATAACCCTTAAAACCCTTCGAAAAACCATCATCATTAATATGTTTATATAATTCATTTTGGAATTTGGTTGTGTTATTTGGTCACCTCATTATGCAACTTACAAAAATATGGTAGAATCTGTACAGCAAAAATTTCTTCGCATGCTTACATTTATGTTTAATCTGGGCAGCACTTTAGTATCCTATCAAGAGCGCTTAGAATATTTTCATGTAAAAAAATTGGTTCAGAATTTTGTGTCCAAAATGTTTGAATGTTCCTAGTCGCCGACTTAGGACATATAATACATTTGCTCTTTCAACTTACAATAACAATATGGCCCACTTAATTCTTTATCTAGGATGTTGAGGTCACACAACAAAATAGAAAATAACCATAACGTCCTCATTGACATATTCCATGACAGTTTCCATGAATATAAGGGAACTATGACCAAACTTGTGAAATTAGCTGTTTCGTCTCTTTATTCAACGTCACTCTATACACATCACTTTTTTCTGTTCTTTCTTGTAGATGTTTTAGCCTTTATTTTATCTAGCCGTGTTCACATTTAAGTGATGAAAAGCATTTAAACTGATTGAATTATTATTGTATTATCTATATCATGTTATGTGTTTTTCATTGTTTGTGAACCATTAAAATAAATAAATATTTGATGTCGCTTATTCACCCAAAGTATAAAGAATATTTTCTATTTAAAAGTTTTTGATATTGAGGCTACGAGACACCTTGTATATCCCAAGTGGAAATTGTGCAGAAAAATAAACGCGCAAGAAGATTAAATATTCTATTGAATGTCAGTCATTGCGAGGAAGCGTCGCTTTGCTCGGGTTTCCAAAGAAGCCACCGAGAGAGCGTCATCTCTAATGTCAGAGGGCAATACGTACCAGAGGCGGGCACACTCATGTACAGCCGTTGACCCAGATGTAATGCAGTAGTACCGCTTCGCGGGCACAAACGGCATGGCTAAACACCCGGCTCCAGACGATCGCCACGACGGTGGACATTTTGGTACCAAAATTTCTTAACTCTTCAAGGGGGAATATCTACCTACGAAGCGCGAAAAGAGAAAAAAGCGCGATACCTACTATTCGGCGAATACGAATACGAATAATCCAACAAGGTAAGAGATTTAATAATTAAAATTTATCACCGGCAACTTTTTGTTTAAAAAGCACATTTCTTTTATCCGTTTATACATTCCCAGCAGTCAAAAATAAACATCACTTTTTTCACGCTTACGAGGGGGGTCATGTTATTAGATTTAATTTGAAATTATTTTATAAGACTCAACACTTTTACACACGACAGAAAAAATGGAACGAACAATACGTATTACAAAACAAAAACTACATGAAATGAGCACCTCACCTTATTAATAACCCAACGAAACAAGATGAAATGACCCGTGTTATGCTGTGAAACAAGTAACAATTGACAACTTGAGAACTCAACAAATCCATTCATTCAATGTTAGGGGAATCCTCGATAATAGATTGCGTAGGTGTGTTCGGATACACGGTGCACAGCCAAACCGTAATTTGCGTTGCGTTCAGTTTTAAATAGTTTGTTTTTTAATATTCGTTACGACATTCGGCGAAAACGAATGTTCGGTAAATATGTATTATTCGGCATATACGAATATTCGTATTCGTTGCATCACTAATGGTAATGGTATCATTTCTGTATGAAAGCACATACTTTTAAGAATATGTTTATTTTTATGGCTGAAAATGGTGGAAAATTCTCGGGTTCTGTCGACTGCCGTAAAAAAGGTCCTCCGCGGTGACCACTCCCATTTCATCTGTAATCACCAGAATAATTTATTCAAACAAAAAGATTATCAAATTTGACAATATAATTTAGTCTTTGACTTAGGGGTTTTTGAAAATATAGATTTTTTACAAAATGGCGGGCGTTTGAATTCAAAATAGCGTTTTTTAGAGAAAAAATCGGGTTTATTATGCCGATAAAAAAACTATGTCGCTTCAAATTAAAATCTTGCGACACAGACTAGATATTTATGTATAAGAACAACCACTAGAAATTTCAAGTTGATTGGTTCAGTGGTTGCCGAGATATTTTGGTCACCGATTTTCAAAACATGGTTTCGAGTAAAACGCGTCTGAAAATTGAGCAAAGAATAAATCGCCAAATTTTTCAACTTAAATAAAATCATCGATTCCAGTTCCATAATATAAATCCTCCCTCCACCTTGATTAGAATTCCCATATCATCGAGCACTCTTCGCAAACATAATAGAAACATGTCGAACGTTTCAATAATGAAAGAGCCCGACTGTCAGCTACGTGCGTTGAGCACAGCGACGTGTGGCGCGGCGCGTAATCAACAAGGGGACGCCACTATTATCAGCTATAACTTTGTTATTATTTTTTGAATTTTAACTTGAAATTATCACCAGACATTCTCAAGACATTGTTAGCTTTAAAAAAATGGTAAAATTTAAAAATCCTTTTTTCGAAATGTCTATGAAGGTATTCCCCCTTAAATGCCGTGAGCGTGTTTATGCGCCAAACCAAAAGCGCGATTACACACAGTTTTCGACCTCGCAGAGACGGGATTAAACACGATTTTCAAAGTCATTTATTTAAAGTCAATCTGCTGTTTTTGGACGGTTATTTACGACAATTCACAATACTACTACTCAATACATTTCTCAACACTTTTTTCGTTCATGTCCCACTTGCGAGTGGGTGACGCGGTTTCGTCTCTACCAGCGCGTCTTAACACTAAATATTCGATAGAAAATAGTATTTTAAAATGTCACAAATAATAAAAATCAAAATACAAAATCTATATACAAGACATATCACTTGCGTAGTGCTGCGGGCTCGGCGAACGACCAGTTAATTTTAATTCTCTATGAGTATTAATAAAAAAAAAAACATTATTATAATATATCGGAATTTTTATCGTAAAAAAATATACTAGTAAAAAGACAAAATAATTGTTATTTTTAGCTTACATATAAAATTTGCATAGTTCACTTTTTTCAATGAGTCATAATAACCATTCAACAATCTCGTCCGCGGCCCCACGCCCGGCCGCGAAGCCAGTCAAGCAAGACGCGCCCGCGACCAGAAAGGGCTGGACCGTTCGCCGCTCGCTCGCGTCGCTAGCGTCACCTTTTCGCGGAGTGCCCGCAAACTCGCCGGCGGCTTCGGCCCGCCGCGGCTGGGTCTGAGCGGGCCAGCGCTACGTAGAAATAAATTTGTATAATAATAGTACGTAGGCGCGCGCGAATAATATTATTTCCTCGTCGGTGGTGGTGGTTTTTTTTTTAGCTGTATGTGTGTGTGTGTGATTTTATATCGTCGTTACTATAATCTTCGGCGTTTACTATATACTACGCCGCGTGGTCGACGCAAGAGTGTCCAAGCAGCGAGTTTTTTCAATCAATATTAATAAATAAGTTATGAATGTACTTTTTTTACTGTCTTCTTCTTCTTTTTAATAGACCTGTGTGGTCTGTTCTCCGGAGGATAGCGCCCCCTGTGAGGTGGACCCCCAGCTATCGAGAGATGTGACTTATCTAAGATACAAGTATTTGAAATACAGATACAAGATGCAAAATACGTATTTTCATCTTGTATCTGAAATACTTTTTTGAATATTCATCTTGTATCTTGTATTTAGATACATTCTTTCGGGATCTTAGTACATATTTTGTAAATACTAAGATTGCTGACATATTTTTTTACAGTGATGTACCTATAATGAGACCTCATCGAAGAAAAATGAGCGACAAAATGTTTGAAGAACTGGTTTTACTTAAGTCTCAATTAAAACCTTAAAAATATAATACGTTATCTTGTCACATTTGCGCGATCAACGCGATTTACTCGTAAATAATTCACGTAAAAAAATAAACTTTAATTCAGTAAAATGTGTTTACTTACCATGTTTATGGCGTTCTATCCTCTATGCCTAACCCCGCGGAGAAACGGATGGTTAGTTAGTATTACGGATGGTTAGTTAGTATTAAAAAAATGAATACGGTAATAGTACTCGTAGATGTCCTATTATAAACAAGTCAACGAGATTGAACTTTCGACCTTTGGTTTCCATTTTTGGCGCATTCTGAGAATGAGCTATTTCTGGAAATATCGCCCAGCTTGCGGCTAACTTGTATCACCGATCTTTTCATCTTACTCTCGTGTCTTGTTACGTCGTGCCCCTCCAACAACAAGGTATCGCCCCAGCTTCAAAGTGTTGTGGATTAATTTTCGATTTCGGCCGAATTTGGTTCATGAGGTGAAATTCTTACAAAAACGTCGCTTTGTAAATTTGATTACGTACGATAAGTAAACTGATTTACTATTTTGGGCACGTATAATAAATACAACTCGTACGATTTATTTGTATTTTTTCTCTTTTTTTTTTTTTTTTTACTTATACCTTAAATTACTAGGAAATTTGACATGCTTGTTACAGGATTTTAAAAAGAAAATTATTTTTCAGAATATTTTGAGTTTTTTCAGAACAAAATTTTCAGAACATAGTACTGGATTATTGATGTCTCACAGAGACGAAATTATATATTTTTATTTAATGGGAAAGTAGGTATGGAAGTGTCCCCGTGACAAAAATCCAGTACCGTGTTCTGAAAAATGTGGACAACTCAAAATGTTCTGAACGAAAATACTGGTCGAAAAAAAAGGAGTTTAAAAAATTGAAATGATATTAAGAATCCCATTACACATATAAAGGATATTGGTAAAAAATTCCAATCAATAAAATAGATGTCTCATTAGTGACATCTGTGGTAAATTAAGGGGAATGAAGAAGTTTTGGATGCCGGTCGCGCTAATGATTGTTGCAAAACATATACGAAACAAGTTGTAAAATTTGAATAGACGTGGTATTCTATCATGGGTGGAAATGGTGAACATTACATTGTGCGATAGGTTGTAAGCCCTATGAACACCCAAAGACTTCCATACCTACTTTCCCAAAAAAAATATAATTTCGTCTCTGTGAGACATCTATAATACATCACAATTTAAATTATTTTTATTAAAAAAATTAACCAATATTTTTATCTTTTTGATAAAGCGGGAACATGTTCCAATTTTAACACTTTTCTTACTATTGACAAGCAAAGCGCCCGTAGTCGAGTAAAATAAAAAACGCAGTTGTTATGCAGATTGCAAACACGAATGGTAGGCGCGGTCCGTTTATGTGCAGTAAAATACTATGTAATAATATTACATCACATGTTCGGCTGTATTCTGAAGTAAGCAACATTGCTGTTTCTGCATCTTGACCTTATGTATAACGTTGTGATGCCGCCAATTTTGACGTTTTAAGTTTGACTGGTTTGAAATTAATGAATTCAGTCAATCGGAAAGCTCTAAAACGCAAACAAACGTTAAGATATTCACAATTATGAATAGTGAGTTTTCTAATTGATTGAATTCATCAATTTCCAAACTGTCAAACTTAAAACGTCGAAATTGGCGGCATCACAATGTTATACAATAACTGTCAGGTGCAGAAATAGCAATATTGCTTAGTTCATTCAGAATACGGCCGATTATATCACACCTTCCGTGGAAATGGGTTATTTTAGATTTTTTTTTTTGCTTACTTTAAAAATATTCTAGTACCAAATGCCAAACATAATATTCAAAATTCTTAATGTTAGGTAATTTTAGACTCGCGAGTTATTTTTTATTGCTTATGACGATGTCTTATCGAAATAAATGAGGTTCGCAGATTTACAGTGACTAATATTCCTCAATATACAGGGTGTAACCAACACCACCTAGATAATAACGGAGCTAGTCCACAATACTTTACAGGTGGATCTATGCCTTGTTTACGAATCGAAAATGTTCAACTAATCATGACCTAATATCAATAGTTATATGCAATATAATATCAAAGTTTGTATTTTATTTAATACTTCTGACTTCTTTTGAACAATTATGACAGTAGCTTGTTGGTCTTGTGGTTAGGACACTCGCCTCGTGATCCAATGGTCGCGGGTTCGAATCTCAGCCCATACTAGCAAGTTAGTCCTATTTTCATAGCACAAGCATTTAGCTTAGTTTGAAAATAGTAAGAATATTGATGTGACACGTATTCCGTGTTCGCATCTCTATTTAAAAAAAAAAAAAACTTTTATCGATTATGAAAAATTCATTCTTTTCAATGTAACTCAAATAAGATTATAAAAACTTAATAAAAAACTACTTTCAGTTTCTGCAAGTACATTTTATTTGACTTATTGTATATTGAAACGAATAAAATTTTCACAATCTATAATAAGCTACTGTAACGATAGTTCAACGTTTTGCAAAAAAGTCAGAAATATTGAGAAAAAAAAAACATTGATATTGCATAGCACCATAACTATTGATGTTAGGTCATGATTGTGTTTTCGACTCATAATCAAGGCAGGAATCCACATGTAATTTGGGCTAGCTCTTTATATCGTACCGCCAATATCTCTTATTTTCACTTAGGAGCAATTGACTTTTATGATCATATTTATTTATTTATTTACTTAACTGGGTTATTGGGCTAGTATGGGCTTTTACAAAATATAAAAATATAAATTTTAAAAAATAACATAAGACAAGATATACAGTTAAAAGGTACAAGTACATATAATAGAATTGTGTAAATTTAGATTGCAGCTAAAAGATTCAAGTACATCTTGTAGATTTGTGTAAATCAAAAAGAGAAGTTTAAGTAGTAAGAAGGAAAAAAATTGTTATCCATTTCCATTTAGTTGAGATGTAAAGAATTGTATCAAATTTTTCCTATACACAGTTATATTATCAGTAAAAATATCGGCCGCCTCTGCATGTTCATTCCCTAATGAGTGTAGTCTGGGGATTATAGAGTTTGCTAATGCATTAGTTCTGACATTTCCGCCATAATAGAATAATGCACTGTGTCTTGATGACCTCGATGGGGCATATAAGTCGATCAGACTAACAATCTGGGGGCAATCAATCATGCTATTTATGATCCTATACAGAAATATTAGGCCTGTCACGGTACGTCTCACAGACAAGTTTAATAGTTGCAAATATCTAAGGAGATATTCATAATTGGCATCTTCCAAGCGTGTATTTAATTTGAAATTAATAAATCTTCAAAACTTTTTTGGATTCGTTCAATATAATTTTTGGATATTACAATAAGAAGTCGTTAATTTTTATTTAAATATAAACAGAAAGAAATTTAAAGGACACGTAAAAAAAGTAGGAAGATAATATAATTTGTTAAATTAACACTAACGAGGTCCCGAAAAGTTGACGAATATAGGAGACATTGGCGGTTCACGGTCGATATATGAATGTTTGCAGTAAAATAGGCACCAAGTACCAAAATTTCATTTTTCAAACTAAGTATGCAGCTCGGTTCTATATGACATCGCCACTAATCCCAGTAATGGATTATGTCCCTGCAATGTTGCATTTAGCCGCTATGCTCGTTTGAATATCGCGACTTCGCCAAGTACCACGGCGTATTATTTTAAAAACGGCACTAAGTGCCATGGTCCGCTAACATCAGATTGTATTAAAATAGCTGACCAAGTAGGGAGCGCGTTGGATAAGCTCCCCATACAAACAACAAGGAAAAGGTGTTATAATGAATATAGTACAAATAAAATAAGAAAATCAAAAGGCCTGGAATATACATCAATAGCTCAGAAAATCATTCCAGCAAAAAATCCACCAGTAAATGAGGTATGATTTATTTTGTGTTTTGAAATTAACATTCATCCCGGTATTTTGTTACGGACAAGGGGTACTGTTGGAATATGCTCGGGATACTTACCTAATGTTAAAATCCACAGACGTTCGACTTGGTGCCTTTCATCGGAAAGAGCGCTGGGAGTTGTTTGAAATGCATATTTAGCAACTTAATTACAGGAAACACAGAAAACTTTTCTTCTAGTTTTTATGTAGGTATGACAGGTAGGATGTATAGTAAAGATTTTTCAAAAAATCTAATAAAAACATGTATATTACATTTTATGTATGTGTAGGATGTATAGTATAGATTTTTCAAAAAAATCTCATAAAAACTTTTAAGCTACAGATACAGATGCTAATTAGTGGCATGCCACTTAGTGGCATGCTCATAAATCAACCGGCGGTTGTATGGCTAGTGGCGTGCTCGTTACTAGCATGCCACTAACATGAATCTGCGAAGTTTTTTAACATGCAGACCCTAACTCGTCGAAGAAACATAGCTGACGCGGTGATGCTATTCAAAATAACACACAATCTAGTTGATAGTCCGGAACTTCTTCAACGAATATCTTACCACATCCCAACTCGCAATAACAGACATTCACTTACTTTTCATCTCCCCTTTTGCAAGACCAACTCAAAACAAAACTCCTTTATGTACAGATTCACAAATTCATTTAACACAAACTATCACCACATTGACATTTTCAACGCAACAATAAGAAACATAAAACAAACAATATCTACACTAGCGCACCCAAACTAATTTGTACATTATATCTTCCCTTCTACTCCCGTCCCACATTCCCCTCCACCCTCTCCACTCGCTATTAAAGTAAGTTAAAGTTAATTTTTATATTCAGTGGAAAATTTATAATTGGCATAATTGTAAAAACCATTATTTCATATTTTTAAGATTGTTGTTTTGCTGTTAATTTTCCCTAAAACAAAATAAATAAATAAATAAATGTGCGTACACACATGCCACTAATAAGCAAGGCCTAGAGAAGGTCGATACTGCGCGTGCTCACGTGCCACTAAATAAGCATGTGTATCAGACGCCTTATATGACATTTTTATTCACTATATCTTGTTTTCCTCGGCTTGTCGGTCATGGTAGGTACTTAGTGCGTAATTTGATTCAACCATTCATATTTTTTCTCTATTCCGAGTCTGCGGGTTCATTTCCGTTATTTGTCGCCACCCTGTAGGGCTTAGTAAATGGGCGCCACGTGGCTATGTAATATTGTTATATACCCGCTGCAGCCGGCAGCTGCGCGCCGGGTCAGGGTCGGCGCCTATATACATAGTCTACCGTTCTACATAAAATAATCGACGGTCATCTTATATATTTTATTTTTTTGCAATTACAATACGCTTTGAGGCCGCGAAAATAATTTTAAAAATAGGCGTGTCAAATTTTACGAGCTTTTAATATTTTACGAGTTTTGTCGCGGCCCTGCTAGATGGGAAACTGCGATTAAAAGTTTATTGCGATCGAAATAGCGAAAGCGTATTTCACCCGGCGAGAGGTGACGATAGCCTGCGATTGTTACCGTTTATTTGGACTACAAAAAGAATATCATCAGCCACTTAGACGCGCAGCAATTTTTAAAATTCAAAATACGCGAAATTCGCGGACTTTATTTTTCTGTTTACTCCCTTTCTTTTAACTCGCAGCGTCCGCTTGTCTGCCGAAAAAAAAACTGGATCGATTTTTAACCCTTTTCCCGTGATCCAATCGTGCTGAAACTTTGCGGGCAGACTCGTGGCGACGATAAAAATGATCTAACAAATTTTCGTCTAAAAAATGTAATAATTATAATATAATTTTGAATTTTTCGAAATTTTTTATTACTCCCTTTCATAGCGTCGCCCGACGCGTGGGGTAGGTGCGAAACCTGTTTCAACTAGTAAATAAGAAAGGGAATATAATAAAAATATAGATTATTTTTAAGTACGTTCTTACAAACTCTCGGGAAAATAATAAAAATGTCACAAAAAATTAATGCTTCATCTGGTCCAGTTTGTATTACATAATAACTTTCACTGATTTTAATTTATGGCTAAAATTTCGTGACTCACTGTTGAAGATTAATAATGTGTATCATTATGTGTCCCCTAACATTTCACCCCTACTGTCCGCATTCCCATTAATGCAAAAAATATCTCTCCCCCCCCTTCCATGCTCCACCCGAATAGGTTGACAATGCACTGTGTTCTGATTAGTTATTAATTACACCCGATGATGAGAGGAACTGCTCCTCGGAAACATTGATTATGGCAGTGACAAAACAACTCAGCGTGTGTGTAGAACAATGTTTGATCTAGTGAAAATTAGAACCATAAAACGACTGTCATTCCAGTTCATGATTGTGTTACTGAAGTGCAATGAGAGCCGTTTTAAAAAATGACAAAATTGATGAAAAAATACTAAAATCTTTACTGCAGAGTTATGCTATGTTACGTTTGTATTGTAGAGTGGTAGATGTAATGTAAGGGAGGGATCTCGGTGTGCGAATGTCCTGCCCGCACGCAGTGAGTCAATGTAATGTTATCAATGAGATTAAAGCGTTGTAACAGCTGACATTTATCTTATCATCCGGTGCGAGTTTTTGCCGTCATTTCTTTTCCTCTATCACCACCGTACTCGTGTCATCGTCGTCTTCAGTCTTTATCAATCCACTTCTAGGCGAAGGCCTCCCCAGGACTCGGGCCTTGAGACTTTGGACGCACTCTGGGTCGTGTCTTGTCTTGTGGATGCCACTCGCGAATTTTATTTGTCCATCAGATATTTCTGCGACTTGAAATGTGGCCTGTCCTTTGCCATTTCTGATTTTAAGCAGTATGTTTTATTTGTACACGGGGTGATTTTTATTTTTTAACAAAAGGATCGTTATTTGTACACGGGGTGATTTTTATTTTTTAATAAAAGGATCGTCAGCAGGTCATTATCGACCCTAACGGATGGTCCTAGAGTGACTTTAGAGTACAAAGTATAAATATTTTATGAACATTTAAAATATGATATGATTACAAAATATATTTTTTATGATAAAACTACCTGTAACCCGTCAAAAATGATGATACTTTTACATGTCGGTTCCTAAGGAATAAGTATTTGTTTGTTAGAGATCTAACCTAACCTAACCAGACCTAACCTAACGGATGGTCCTAGAGTGACATAATACGAAGTATAAATATTTTATGAACATTTAGAATGTGATATGATCGCACAATAAATACACTTTTTATGATAAAATAAATTGTAAATAATATTCAGAACACAATTGTAACTGTCGCAAATCAATAAATACAATACACAATACACTTTTGATGATAAATTAATAATTATAGTTATTTTTGCATTTGTAAGAGGATTTTTAAAAGAGCAATATCGATGTTAGGTCATCATTAGATTAAGATGACACAGCATCATTCATTAGTCATTACTGTTCACTGATGATACTTCAATTATGCTATTGTGCTATCGTTTCCTCTTGTCTTTTCACCCTCAGGCATATGCGTGCGCGTGCCCACCATAAATAAGATTACGAAGACTTTTGTAGATAATTCTACCCAACTAAAAGATTGATAAAAATTGCACTTTTGTGAATAGTTTTATTTAAATTAATTGTACATTCTAAGAAAATAGCGGTGTTGTTATCTTCAATGCTGAAAAATAAATTCTGGACTAACGCCTTGTTTGGCTTTCCTCAGATCCTGTCGGCAGCCGCGCGTCCCGCAATGGTACAGCGGGCCTGACGGGAGCCATGCTGCAGCAGCACACGGCGGCCGGCATGGCTCCAGCGGACAGTCCGCCTTCGTCCTCTCACTCGACAGTTCTCTCGTGAGTATATTCTTATACTTTTGCAGTGTCTGTCTCTTAGATTTAGATTGCAATTTATACCTGTAAAACTCAATGTCTGTCTCTCTACATGTCTCCACTCTGATCCGATTTGACCCAAATTTTGCATACATATTCTTAAGGACCCAACGGAAAACATAGGCTACATTATCACTCCCCTTTACCCCCTCCCCCTCCCTTTGGTATATTTACTATACAAATCTACACCGTTTGTCTGATCTGACCTAAATTTTGCATACTTATTCTTTAGGATCCGGCAGATCTCTTCCCCTTTACTCCCTTTTCTCCCCTGATATATTTTCCTTGCAAATCTGTAACGTTTGGCAGATCTGATTCAAGTTTTGCATACTTATTCTTTAGGAACCGGCAGGTAATATAGGTGACATTTCCCTCCCCCCCTTTACCCCACTCCCTTCTCCTGATATATTTTGTGTACAAATCTTCACCGTTTGACAGATCGTACCCAAATTTTGCATACATATTCTTTAGGTCCCGGCGAATACATTAGCCATATATTCCTCTTGGACATCCCACCTATCCTAGATTAAATGGTAACATTGTTTTTATTAGAGACTTCAAAATAATGGAACCTTTGTGTCCCCCGTCAAACTTATTTCTAACTAAATCCTGGGCAACGCCAGGCACAAATAGCTGGTTGTCATAAAATAAAGTAGAAGAAAATGCATTACATACCAAAGCACCTCTGTAAAAAATGTTTTTCTGATTCGCCTTGCTCCACCTCTATACATATAGTTGTATTTTGTTTTGTCAAAAATAAAAATGGTTTAAATTTATATTAATGATTGCATATTACTTTTTAAAATGTTACACACTTTTTTAATGGAATTTTGTGACACAAACTTGGAAGAAATCGAATTAATCAAAATCCAAGAAGTCTCCAAAAAAACATTGAAAATCAGTTCTCAATCCTCAATATAATTGGATACAAATCTCAAATGACAGTAACACGTGTAACCAGTTAAAATAATCGCTTGACAATCAGTAATCACCAATATTAAATATTGGTTCATTTTTTTTTTTTTACATAGTGGTTCCTCAGTCAAATTAGTGGTAGAAACCCAACTTCTCAGTAAACCAAATGAAGTTCACTCTGATATTTAACTTATAACAAAATGTTGTCACATTGTCTGGTATCATTTTATAAATTATTTAAATTAAGTGACAATCCCAGACCACTAAAATATATAAACATGACCTAAATCAAATTTCTTGGTGTGGTTCCAGTCGGTTCCAAAACGTTTGACTTGTTTAAAAAATTATTAGTAGATTCTAAATTTTGAAACAATTATGAAAGGGTCCAATTAAATACTCTTGAAAAGGAAAATGTCTTAGTAAATAAGTCGCGCTTTATTACAAAAATAGGTTTTTAATTGAAAAGACTCGGTTTGGAATGAAGTTTTAAATAATTAAAAAAAAACTATTGTAAAAAATATGTTTTCGAAGGAATTTGACTACCTAAGAATAAATACTTTAAAAACTGCCTTGTAAGTGTGCCTTAAACATACGCAAGGAGGGATATTCCATTATACCAATCCTCTACCGAAAAAGGTTAGGTAGAAGATTTAGTTCGTCTCTATGCTATTTTTTTTACCCTCTGTCCTCTCTGCCTACCCATGCGGAAACGGCGTGATGGTTATTTAGTTAGTTAGTAATACTAATAGTAATTGAATAAATAAATACAAGTTAACAGATTGTTAGTTAACTTTGTAAAAACCACTAACAGATTTTAGGTCTACCGGTTTCGAGACGTACCCGTCTCTTGGTCAGAACCAACACTACACCACTACATTCACAACACTGTACACCACAACTATAGTACTGTTACAACATAGTGTTGTGTTGTAGTGTAGTGGTGTAGTGTTGGTCCTGACGAAGAGACGGGTATGTCTCGAAACCGGTAGAACTAAAATTTGGTAGTGGTTTTTACAAAGTTAACTAACAATCTGTTATAATGTCTAACCACAAAGTTAATGCTTTAAATATTAATAATATTAAAAATACAAGTTAGATTATTTGTTATGTCAATCCCATCTAGTGTTAAAAAATAATTTTATTATTTGTATTAATATACTCATATTCATTAATTACACTTACATGTTTCGAAAAAACCTTTCCTGACGATGGAAATGTTTTTCCGAGACATGTAGGTGTAATGAATGAATATAAGTAGATTAATAATACAAATAACAAAATTAATTTTTTAAAATATCAAAATACAAAGTTGCTCAACCAATTGAAAAAAAACCATCTTGTGTTATTTATTAAAATAATATGCAGATGGGTGTCCCCCTTTGAAAGGGCTTGGGCTTTAAAAGGTTCAAACAGTGAACAAACTAAGTGTTTAAATTATATTATTTGAACTTCCGCTCCCTTGATGAAACAATTTTAAAACTAATGTTATTTATTTATTCACTTTCTTCACTAAAACATATGTAAAACTGGATTGTTAAGGTCCCTTGCCATTGAGACTGACATGATGAGGACTCCAGAAACCATGTTTTCTCAATTGGCTAATAATTTACAGCCATTATTTTTGTCCAGAAGGATACACACAACACTTGAGTTGAAGAGGGCAAGGATGTGTCACTTTTTTTTATGAGAGCTCACTGCAACAACTTCTGACTGAGAATGTCATTGTAAAATAAAGTAACTCACAAAAACCAAGTTTTTGTTATATTCCCTTTCTTTGTAAAATATAACAACAATTAAAGACGAATTAAAACATATAACATAACACTAAACTTACAGTAATTTAATATATTTCTAAAATGTCAGATGTTTTGAGCTTTGATAAGACACTTCATGCTTGAAGATTAAATTATAAAAACATTTGTCAGTCAATTTAGATTTTCGACATTCGTAGTGAAGTACCTATTATGTATACCGACGGAGTAATTCAAATTTAGAAAATATTCCGCGACGTTATTGGGCCAAACTTTTCAAATGATTCCAATTTGAAAAAACGAATAAAATTTCTAAAACTCCGAAATTATACTATAATTATTAATTTTTTTTTAACGAAAATTTGATAGATCTTCTTGATCGTCGCCACGAGTCTACTTGCCAAGTTTCAGCTCGATTGGATCACGGGAAAAGGGTCAAAAATCGATCCAAAGTTTTTTTAACGGCAAGCAAGCAAGCAGACGCCACGAGTTAATATAAAAGGAGTAATAAAGATTACTTTTCTGCAATTATGGTAATCAACTCGACCAACTCTGGTTGTTTGTCCGGAGTTACGTTAACCGAGAAAATTTTATAAAATATTATTTAATCAAATAAAATACCACACATTCTCCAATATAGCCGTCCTGCTGCAGCCAGTATGGAGTAGCAAAAATAAATGTGGATAAAAAATACTGCACAAATTGTAGAGGCAAAAATCCCTTGCTCTTAAACATTGTGTTTCAGGAACACGGGAAGACCAACGTTCCCTCTAATTTTTCTATTGTGTGTGCGGATCTTTGATGCATCTGTGCAGTGGTAGTGCGATAAATTCCCCCCCCCCCATAAATACACTTACGATTTTCCATTAAAATGTATATTTTTGAGTCTTTTATTAATCACAGTGATTTTATATAATTAACAAAGATAATTTTTGAAATAAATAAAAAAGATTAAAAAATATTCGTTGACATAATATATAAATTACTAAACTTGTAGAATTTTCTTTTTATTTATATTGAATCTATATATTTGTATGTTGTGTTTTTATTATTCTTATTAAATTTTCAACTACGTAAAAAATATTTTTCCGAAATTTGTCGCATTTCTATTGTAGATACCTACTTTTCATATTTGATTCGGAACATATGATGCATTTAACACAATCATATGTCTCCGAATAAACAAATATTTCACCAATTCTTACTTTTTGTAAATGCATTGAAGATGGCATTTTTGTTTCGACGATTTCAGAGAGCCATTCCAGTTCAAATTTATCGCAGGATTTCTTCTTAATGGTCGCATTAGAAATATCACATCCACTCCTTTTCGACATTTTATATAATTAATAGGTAAAATTGTACTATTCGACTCATTTCTCCGAAAGCGTGCGAAAGGATTGTGCGTGTATTGTTTCATGCATTCGAGCAAAACTAAAATCTGGCAAAGGAAACTTTCTTTTATAATATTGACTGTGCGGAGGGTAAAACATGTGTGCGGAGATATATATATATATATGCAGGGTTATTTGGAAAACATTGACCTCAATTGAAACAATGACCTCGCAGGACTATATTCCTGCCTTGATTATGAGTCGAAAATGTTCAAGCAACCATGACCTATGACCGTGATCAACAGTTATGGAGATATGCGACATTGAAATATGCATTTTTTATATTTTTTTTAAAAATATTTCTGACTTATTTTTTATAAAACTTGGACTATCATTACAGTAACTTTTATCGAATATGAAAAATTCACTTCCTTTAATACAAGTCAAATAAAATGATAAAAACCTTCAAATTCCAATTGGAAAACATTCCAATTGGATTTTCTGCAGGGTTTTTAAAATTTTATTCAACTTTTATTGAAATGAATGAATTTCTCGTAATCAATATAAGTTACTGTAATGATAGTTCAATGTTTTGTAAAAAATAAGTCAGAAATATTGGAGAAAAGGCAAACTTGGATGTTGCATATTTCCATAACTATTGATATTATTAGGTCATAGTTGCTTGAACATTTTCAATTCATAATTAAAGCAGGAATGTGGTCCTGCGAGGTTATTAATGTTTTCCAAATAACCCTGCATATAGTAAAATAAAACAAAGTTTTGAACTCAATCTTAAAAATGGTACACATATAAATTGTTTATGACTTTAATTGCAGTGAAAGTGATGAATAACTCGTAACAGTCGTGAAATTTATGGAGAGGAATGATATAATTTGCACAATTTTCAGTCATAAATAATGTCTGATTTTAATTGAATGCTGCAAATTTTGACATTTTGGTAAATTGTCTTGCTGTGCATTATACGGAGCTGATGTACTATTTCATAACTAACTAACCAACTAATCATTACATCGTTTCTCCGCATAGGTAGGCAGAGAGGATAGAACGCTATATCCTTCTATTTTGGCACACCACTTTTGCTTCGGCTACATTTACACATCTTCTCATACAAGTTCTACGGCTGTTGAGGCATTTAACAGGGCCATCCTCAAATACTTATTGTGCCATGTCTTTCGCGGACGCCTTCTATTCCTGTTGCCTTCAACACTCGCCTCATATATTTTCTTAACCATTCTTTCCTCATTCATACATTCCACATGACCAAACCATCTCAGCACTCCTTTCTTTATTCCATTTACTACAGCCAGCATTACATTCACTTATGATTTGTTCGTTCCTCACTCTATCGACTAAAGATTTTCCACACAAGCGTCTTAGTGACCGCATTTCCACCGCATTCAGCCTACTTTCATAGCTTCTTTGCCAATTCCAGGCTTCGCTTCCATACATCAAGGTTGGCACTAGAACGCCATAATGTACCGCTAGTCTTGCTTCCTTAGACAGATTCTTATTGGCCATGGTTGCATTTAGAGCACCATTAACTTTGTTTCCCGCAGTCACACTCCTTTCGGTATCATTCTCAGCCTTGCCGTCTCTATAAACATACTTCCCAAATACACAAACTCGTTCACTCGTACTATTTCATAATTTATAAAATTAATTAACCCTCTGAGACCGTATGTACGTTCAAACGAACACTAACTTTGCGATTTTATTTTTCCCATAATATATCGAATATAAATGTCGGGTTTTTTTCCGATTGCTGGCAATCTTGTCTATGGCGTCTATTTTTTTCCGCTTGGCTGCGATACGTAATCCCGCCTAAATTGTCGTTTGTATTTTGACAGATCAACTTTCAGTGAATCTTCCAATTCCGTCCGTTGTTATTTGCATATTTTAAGGATAAACTTACCTTAATTTATCAATTTTTTTTATTCAAATTATATTTATTTTGTTGCCTAAGGGTGTATTCTAACTACAACACAAGTAAGTACATCAATTTTCCGAAGCTATTTGTCAGAATATTCAACTATAAGTTCTATAACTTCTTAACTATAAGGGAAAAAAAAACACCAAAAATTTTCAAAAAATTCTGTGATGTTTATTTATTTATTTATTTATTTAATTAATACACGGTACAACGTACCATTAAAGAAACAATATATATAAACATGTTTAGATTGATAGGTAATAATAAAAAAAGGAGATAAGGTATAATTCTATCAAAAACAATTAATAAAGTGATATATAAAGAAAAATAAAACATTACTTAACATAAAGTATAACAAAATTACATCAAATAAAATAATAGTTATCAAATCAAATATGAACGTCAACAATCAATAAAACTACAACAAATTAAAATAATTATGTCTGAAATTCAAGAAGCAACAAAATTACAACAAAATGAAATAATTGTAAACAAATCAAATCTAAAAATCAAGAAGCAATAAAAATGACAGTAAAATAAAATGAAATGTAAAATTCAAAAATCTAAAAACAAGAGATAGACATGACATTAATAACCAATTATAAACGACCGAATTCGTCCAGAAGAGCTTTCTTGTAGGCGGCTAGTGTTTCCGAAAAAACATCCGATAGAAAACATGTGTTGTCATACATCAAATATTTTTTACAACTGCCATAATTAATTCAGGTTTCAGAGGGTTAAACCAATGTGAAAATTATATCTGCGAGGTGCATCATCCGTTTGATAGCTTCTGTCAAAAATAGAATAATGATCAACTTTACTACCATTCCACGAGCCATTTAATGTCCTGGGAAAGTGTGCAACGGGCCGCTTTTGAGAGCCATTTCAGTCAGTTACAAAGTGAGTCATCTCGAGTGCTGTCAAATTGGTACAACAACTTCACAAAATTGATAGACGAGAAGTAGTCATATTCTTATATTTTTTATACCATAGAACTATACCTTTTTTAGCATGATTAGAAGTATTCAATTCTTCTTAATTAATCATACGAATACTTTCTTATTTCATTTCTTCTTTTAGAAATTAAAACAAGTTCTTTTAGTTGGTGGGTTTGATGTTAAATGCTTCATACATAATTTATTTTATAAAATTAATGATGATATATCTTGTAAAAACTAGTATATCTGTCAAGATATATTATAGATGTCTCATAGAGACGAAATGATATATTTTTTTTTATGGGAAAGTAGATATGGAAGTCTTTGGGTGTTCATAGGGCTTACAATCTATCGTATGGCTGGCTAAGTGGTCATTCTACTACACAACATTCGTCATTTCCGCCCATGATAGAATACCACATCTATAAAATTTTTGGAAGATGTGTATGTGTATTTAAGTTTTACAACCCGTTTTTATATGCATCGATAAGTCATTTCGAAAATGACTTATTGATGTACAAGGATCGACTTGCCTTTTTCAAGATGCACAAACTTGAGTCCCGACGGAAAATATCCCATCTCGTTGTGCTACACAAGATTCTCAGTGGTGCTATTGATTCTCTTTCTCTATCTGACAAATTTGCATGTTAAACCCCGTATAAGAATCCCGGAATTCTTTAGAATAAGCCAGCACACTAATAATGTCAGTTACTTTTCTCCCATCACAGGGTTGTGTCGAAAATATAATATGTATTGTGATGACCCTAACATTGATGCTTTATCATCATTCAAAAATTCACTCATTCGCAACATAACTATAGATTAATTAAATTAATTATTTATTTACATATTCTTATATAATCACACTATATTCATCACTAAATATATAATACACATAAATGTACATGTAAAATATACATAAATGTAAAAATACATATTGTTAAAGCGTGCCGAAGACACTAGTAATTGGGATAGTCTTAATTTATAATGTTTTGTTATCAGAGAATCATGTACCTATTGTACTGTTAGTGTCTCTAATAAATATATAAAAAAAATGCAATCTTTATTATGCTCACACAAAGATAGCAAAATTTCTTTGTTGTTCTCACTTGCTAAAAAAATCCAAATATTTTTTCAATTTTGTCAAAATTCAAAAAAAAAATTGATTAAAGTGAACTAAATGTATTAATTTATGCCGTAAGGGGCTAAAAATTATTTCTAATTAATCTATGTAATTAACATTTTGGGACTAGTGAGTTTGAAGAATTTCGAATTATGGAGGTTTGAATTTACGGGATTTTACTTTACATACTTTTAGAATTATAAACTGGAGTTGATTTGAATGTTTGCGTAAATAGGAAATAATCAGTGTAGGAAGTTCAAAATAAAAGATCTTCGTAACAATACAAACTCACAAATCTTACAATCACAGTTCAAATAATGGTTTAACTTGTCATATTACATTTTAATTGAAATATATAAAAACTAACTAACTAACCAATTAATCATCATGCCGTTTCTCTGCAGGGGTAGGCAGAGAGGATTGAACACCACACTCTTCTCTCATGGTACACCATTTTTGCTTTGGCCACATTCATACATCTTCTCATACAAGTTCTACGGTTGTTGCGGCTTTTAACAGGGCCATCCTCAAGTACTTGTAGTATCTGATCATGCCAGGTCTTTCGCGGACGCCGTCTATTCCTGTTGCCTTCAACACTTGCTTCATATATTTTCTTAACCATCTTTTCCTCGTTCATACGTTCCATATGACCAAACCATCTCAGCAGTCCTTTCTTTATTCTATCTACCACACTACAGCTAGCATTGCATTCACGTCTAATTTGTTCATTTCTCACTCTATCGACCAAAGATTTTCCACACAAGCGTCTCAGTGATCGCATTTCCACCGCATTCAGTCTCCTTTCATTCCTCTTTTGCCAATTCCAGGCTTCACTTCCATACATCAGGTTTGGCACTAGCACGCCATTATGTACCGCTAGTCTTGCAATATCAAAGCAATTTAAATTGCATTTTAATCTTCTCCGATAGTGTAAGATATATCCTTAAACTAATGTCAGGCTTTTGAAACTTTTCAGAGTGGATTGAAGCTCCAGCATGGAAAAGGAGAACGGCGAGACAGGAGGTGGTGATGGGGGAGGCCGCGAGTCTAAGGGGAGCGACGCTTCGTCACTGCTGGATGCTGCCTCTCTGTTTGGTGGTCAGTATTACGCAATTAACGTAAACAATAATCGAACAAATGTTCGCTTTGTAAATTATTATTTTGCAGAATGTCTCACAAATAATGTTGGTTACTTTTCTCCCATCACAAGGTTGTGTCGCACATATAATATGTATTGTGCTGACCCTAACATCGATGCTGATATTCTTGCAGATACCTTACCATCTTTCAAAAACTCACTCATACACAACATCCATTTTCTAAACGATGACCTGAACCTATAGATCCACTAAATCAATTAGTTATTTACATATTCTTATATGATCACACTACATTCAAACATTAAATATATAATACACATACATAAATGTACATGTAAAATATACATAAATGTAAAAATACATGTTACTAGAGCGTGCCGAAGACACTTGTAATTGGGATAATGGGCATAGTCTTCATTTATAATGTTTTATTATTAGAGTATAATGTACCTATTATCCTTTTAGTGTCTCTAATAAATATTAAAAAAAATAATGGCCGTATTCTGATATTCTGAACTAAGCAATATTGCTACTTCTGTATCTCGACAGTTATTCGGCCCGATTCTGAAAATAACAAATTCTAGATCTTTAAGATCTTTATTCCAACACTTAATAGACGATAACAAAAATTAAAAATGTCCAGAGCGGATTTTGTAATTCAACGGCTCAAATACACTGTATTAAAAGATGATATAAGAAAGATTGTTTCTTACAAACGTATTAATTTCTTCATCTACAGCGTCCAGATGAAATATCATGGCTAAACTTGACCGCGTTACCGCGTGTTCAAATCTTCCCATCTTGACATTTGACAGATGACAATTTACATCTTTCTCCCTCCCTCTATATCTATCTCATGTAGAAACTTACAGAAACAAACACCGACGTAAAGCTATGTCTCGTTTATTATCGTCTATTAAGTGTTGGGATAAAGATCTTAAAGATCCAGACATATCTGTCAAATGTCAGGATGGGAAGATTTGAATACGCAGTAACGCCGAACACGGTTATGACAAGTCTAGCCATGATATTTCATCTGGACGCTGTGGATGAAGAAATTAATACGTTTGTAAGAAACAATCTTTCTTATATCATATTTTAATACAGCGTATTTGAGCCGTAGAATAGCAAAATCCGCTCTGGACATTTTAAATTATTATTATCGTCTATTAAGTGTTGGAATAAAGATCTTAAAGATATAGACATTGTTGTTTTCAGAATCGGGCCGAATAACTGTCGAGATACAGAAGTAGCAATATTGATTATTTCAGAATACGGCCGTAGTATGGTCTACAATTTTGAAATATCGAATGAATACAAAACAAACAGCACGCCTTTATGCACTAAATTAAATTTTGTATTGAATCAAACTTTGTCTGCCTCTGTGCTGAGGCAGAATTTACAATAGCTTTGACAATGTTTATATAAATCATACTACATCTTTTAGAGAAAAAAAAACTGTACTGAGACATCATCAATTCCCTCCTGTCCTGGCATATAATGCTCGCCCAGCCCACATTCATACATTCTGGCATTGAAGCTCAACGGTTGTTGAGGCTTCTAACGGGACCATCTATCTGGTTAATCTGGTTGTGCCACGTCTTCCGCGGTCGCCCTGGCACAATGATAATTTAAATAATTTTTTTTTTGCAATTTTATATAACAATTACCTAATTTTCTGGAGTATAATGCGCACTGGTTAGAACCCATCAACATTTATAATGCATTTTATAGCTCTCAAATAATGTTTACAGTGGTTAATATATATTAAGCGCTCTTGAGGTGGAGTACTCACGAAAACGGCGCTATACAAATGATACAAATACATAAATATACCCGTTATTATTTCATAGATGCAGCCATAAATTATGCATATTCCATAGATGTACCCACGCATAAAACAAATTTCTTAGACATTCCATCGACACCACATATCTTAGGTTAGGTTAGCAATAATGAATAATGAGTATTTTTTTAAATTTATATATTAAATCCCAAAAGAAAATATACAAAATATAATATATATTACATACATTATGAGTATATTAAATCCTATAAAGGTATATACGTATACCTGTACATAGGTTTGGGAGATGAGAAATTAGAGATGTGTAATGATTTACGCACAACTTAAACTCGATAAAAACTATATAAATTAGTAACTAGTGACTAATATTAATACATAGCTTGTGTTTCGATTATCCATTTGTTAAATTTTGTTTTTAGTTGACTTGTTTACTTTGGTTACAATTTTTAGTTTGGTGTGTAATAGATTGAAGTATTTAGCAACTGTACAAAAGGGACTTTAAATTCTCATGTAAATATTTTCATTTTATTAATATTCAATACGTGAATACTTAGATCCTTTGCGTTAAAAAATATTACACCTTTTCCTTAGAGAAGTCTTCACGATGATGCTTTATTGCATTGAATTATCTACGCAGCCTGATGAGATATTTTCCTTCTTTTGCAGCTTATTGGGGCCGTGACCCGAGCGCCCTGCTTGGCGGGGCTTACGGGGGTGCCGGCGGCGGGGGCTTCTCCATGCTCGGCGGGGGAGGCGGCGGCGGTGGCGGCGGCCAGGGCGGCGGGGGAGGCGGGCGCTACCCGCCCACGTCCACGCTGTCGGTAGCCGCCAGCCAGGCCGCCAGCCTCGGCCTGCATCCTGCTGCCAGTGAGTAGTGTCCTGAATCTTGTTTCTTTCGATACATGAGCAAGACGGATTTTTGTTTACAAATCATCAGATTGTTGTCACCTGCATTTGCACAAATACCCAATTGCCGAAAACAGGTCATAATTTATTGCTCATTAAACTTCATTTCTTATCACTATTTAATATACACAAACATTCATTTAATTCTCTTATGTAGGTATATAACTAAATATACTTTTTAACCTGCTATTATATGTACATTTTGTTACTATCCATGCATATGATTTTTTATACACATTACTTTACTTTCATTATTGCTTTTGTATTATACAATATATACTGTTCTTATTATCCACATTTTATATTTATATACTCAATTAATTAATTAATCTTATAGTTATATAGTATTTTATTTTATATCTTTATTATTTTTTGTTCTCACTATATTGTTCAGCTGCTCATCTCGGCACAGGTTCTTCCTAGTGAGATGAGCGGCCCCATCTCCTATGTCATGTAACAAGATGAAGATAAATAAATAAATAAATAAATCATGAAAAAATCTATACATTATTTTTCTAAAAATAAAAGGATCGCTGACAAAATTTTAATCAGAAATTTTGATAACGTCTTGGTGGAATGCTCCAACTAATGGCAGATTTGAGTGTGTTTGATTTGCCTATTAATTCTTGATATTGTTGCTCGTTTCTCAAAGAGACTTGTGATCGTATTTGAATTTTAAAAATTAAAAAAAAGTATTTTGAATGCAATGGGATCCGAAACGTCGGCCAGAGAGGTCACGTATACACGGCAGATATCCCAGAAAACTACACACAGAAGATTCTGTACGGCCGTGAAACCCTGAGAACATTTTTATTTTGAATGCAGTCACCGAGGATTACTAATTTTGATTAATGAGAACATACTGAATTCTAGATTTTATAGTAAATATTGCTCTATCCCTTCCAAAATCACGTTTCCAAATTACTATTAAAAGTAACGACAGCAATATCCTCATAGTGTAAAAAGCAAAACCAGCAACATCTACTTCAGACAATCAACTGCCAAGGATGTGTCTCATGACAAGATGGCTACCTTATACTAAAGTGAGAGTTGATGTCGATTTTAGGCTGAAATATCACAGCAAAGACAGAAATATCCATCACGTAAATAGCAAATGTCGCAATGTCCACTATTTGGTAGCAAACACACCAATATATTTAAAAGCAAAATATCTATTTATCTTTACATATATGTATAATTCTTCCGCACATGTGTATGTCACTGAACTCCTCCTAAATGGCCGGGCCGATTTTAATGAATTTTTTTGTGGGTCCCTGGATGGTTTGGATCCACAACTGGACCCGGTAGGTGGCGCTGCAGTCGGGTTCTAGGATTTTTTATTTTTTATTACTAGTGGAGTTTTTATTACTAGTGTCTGCACAATGTCTGGCGGCTCCGCTAGTACACGTATACAGGGTTATTTGTAAAACATTAATAACCTCGCAGGACTATATTCCTGCATTCGTTATGAGTCGAAAACGTTCATGCTATTGTGACCTAATATCAATAGTTCAGGAGATATGCGACATCAAAGTTTGTATTTTTTTTTTCAATATTTCTGACTTATTTTTTGTAAAACGTTGGACTATCATTACAGTAACTCATATCAATTACGAAAAATTCATTCGTTTCAATACAAGTTAAATAAAATGATAAAAAATTCCAATTGGAATGTTTTCTAATTGGAATTCGAAGGTTTTTATTTTTTTATTTGACTTGTATTAAAGAGAATGAATTTTTCATAAATATTGAAAAAAAAATGCAAACTTTGATGTCGCATATCTCCTAAACTATTGATATTAGGTCATAATAGCTTGTACATTTTCGACTCATAATCAAGACAGGAATATAGTCCTGCGAGGTTATTAATGTTTTACAAATAACCCTGTATAAAAGGGAAATTGAGGTGGTTAAACTTTTTCCAATGTAGATTTCACAAATTCCCAAAAACTTTCCTTTAGTGACGGGTTTTTTGTATTCATCTCAGAAAAACCTCAGTGGGATATGGAAGCCTTTGCTTTTATACCTCTCAATTGATGAATACGTTATTTCAACTAAATATCAATAAACAATAAATAAAGATGTCGTCTTTTAATTTACCACTCTCATATTTTTTCAGTTTTACTATATGTAAATTTTAGATACAATATCGTCAATAATGATTTTTTTCATTCCCAGGCGCCGCGTGGTGGTCCATGGCCTCCCAGCTGGCCGCGCAGGACTACCTGGCCCGCCTGCAAGCCTCGGGCCTGGGCGGCTTCCCTCCCGGGGGGGACCCCTACTCGCTGGCGGCGGGGCTCGCAGCCGCTCAGCAGCAACAGCAGCAGCAACAGCAGCAGCAGCGGCAGGGCGGGGCGAGGGGCCGGCCGGCGGGCCAGCGCGCCCAGCAGCACCGGGCGCAGCAGGTCAAGGAGAAGGACAAGAATATGAGTAAGTTATGTGATAATATTGATATTGCCTAACTCGTAACTATTGGTTGCTTGAACATTTTCGACTCTACTAAAACTAAAATTGCTTTAAAAACCCAATCAGAATAAAGGTTTCTTTCTTGTTCATAACTTCCCTTTTTTGTGAACTAAACTGGCTTGTTGCTTGTTGGTCTTGTGGGTAGGACACTCGCCTCGTGATCCAAAGGTCGCGGGTTCGAACCTCACTCCAGACTAGCAAGTTAGTCCTATTTTCATAGCACAAGCGTTTAGCTTAGTTTGAAAATAGTAAGAATATTGATGTGACACGTATTCCGTGTTCGCATCTCTATTTAAAAAAAAAAAAAGAGTGGAATTAAAATTGTGTCTATTGATGTATAAGGAAATACTTAACATGACACCTCCGATCTTCAAGAGCTATGCATCCTGGAAAACTTGAATGTAGACATAATGTAAACACTGAGGTCTGCCCCTATTTCAGCATTGTAGATCCAATCAGCTCCTGCCAGAATACCTAGCAAACGGGCATTTGTGATACCAGGCCCAAAGTCTCTGCCTTCTGTATGCCTGTGGTTTGAAGATCTCGTCTAGGTCAAATGATGTCACAGGCGGCACAGGCCACAATTGTCTCGTGCTAAAATACTTAAACTAAAATTTATTTATATTTATATTCAAGAACACATTCATATTTGTGAAGTTGTAATTTTTCAGAACAAAGTTCTGTGAAATATTTAATAACCAAATTAATTAATCAATTAGAAAGGCATACAGAAACGGAAACATAGAGGGTTGCTATAGCTTAGTGGTCAGAGCACCGGCCCCGGAAAGGAGGTGACCTGGGTTCGAATCCCAGTAGTAACCTAATATTTTTTCGTGAATTAGATTTATCTGTATGCCTTTCTAATTGATTAATTAATTTGGTTATTAAAATTTATTTATTTATTTATTGAAATTAAAGGACATAGTCCAATAAAATACAATACATAACATGAACAACATAAAATACATCAGAATAAAAGTTATAGCAATTTAAAACAAAAGCAAAGACAGTGAAAAGTACTAACAAGATGGAGACAAGATCTGGACTATCTAATCAGAGATTGTTTGAATCTGGACAGACTTACACTGAAGAAGTCCAGATCCTGTCTTGAGTTTATAAGACGACATAACCGTGACATGGGAGCATGGAAAATAATTTATTTCTCAGTCATATATTGACAGATTTCAGAATGTTTTTCACTGGATTATTCGGTGTGATCTATATGTCAATTCCATTATTTTTAAATGTAGTGTTATAAAAATTATGAAACTTCTCCATAAGTGAATATAAAATTTGCAGTTCAATATCGCTCTTTATTTATTTTAATATTTTTGGATATTTGTTTTATATATATTTTTATTATTCTGTATTTTAAATTCATCATTTTACTAGAGAAATTAATGAATATATGAAGTATGTAAAATGCTTGTGATATTGCATCACAATCAATGGCTGATTCTCAAATTGTTTCAGGATCTTCGTACGGCATGCCGAAGACATCGTCCCCCTCCATGTCTTCTAGCCTGGGCATGCCGTCGGGCCTCTCTTCCATGGGCCTCACCAGCTTGGCGGGCTCGCGGACGCCCACGCTGAGCAGCGCCTCGCCCCAGCCGCTGCTCTCCTCGTCCTCCTCCTCGGGCAAGCACTCTAGTGAGTACCGCACCGCATCTGCACACGTCATGTGGACTTTATAATGTCTTCTGAAACCAATTGTGGCATTCTTGCTGGTGGATTTTACCATTGTGGCATGTGATGATATGCTCTACTAGAAAATAATACCTGACGAGAGGGACTGCTCCTCTCGACTCTATAATAGTTTGGCGGGTTAGGCGTGAGGGTATGTGTTCTGGGAAGAAGAAAATGTCCACCCCTCCAGAGACATATCCTTCGTGTTGGCACGTGATGTGCGTTGTTTGGTAATGCGTGTAATGTGTGAGTGTTGCAGCAGTGGCAGGATAAATAGATGGATACAGGGTGAAATTTATACTCAGTATTAACAATGGTAATTTATTGATACAAATTTATAGAGGTGGTGTCGAATATAGAAAATATTACTTGCTATGTCTACGGCGGCCGGCGAAAGAGTGGATGTACTTTCTGGCAACCGGGACCTAGTTAGCCGCATCGAGCCTTTGATTGGTGGATGCCGGCTCGATGCGTGCGGCTAGAGACGCATCTAAACCACCACGGTACTGATAAATATAACTTTACTTGTGTGGATAATAAAGTTTAATTTAGTATGAATTAAAAAAGGTTTTCACATTTTAAATTCACCTTCATCATCATCATCATCACTCTTGGCAGTACAACCCTTGGTGGGTCTTGGCCTCTTCAATAATCTTCCTCCACTCATCTCGGTCAAGTGCCAGCTCTCTCCAGTTCCGAAGCTCTAAGGCAGAGATGTCTTCACTCTTTTCTCTTCAAATTCACCTTCACTCTATAAAAAAACTGTTCTTTCTTTACATCTTTTCAAGCCCCTTTTACGTTCATTAACACATTCACTCATTATTTTATTGCTAGCAAGTTGTCATCACATATTGTGTGGGACTTATAACTACAATTTACGCAGGCTGCACATCTGAGCTACGGATACCGGGTGCGTGCGGTGGGAACATCGAAGCATGACTTTTTTGTAAACGTATATTTTGAAAAAAAAATAGAAATCAAATATTTATGCTACAGATTTTTATAATATATCAAAATATGAATGCTGTGATAAAAATTGTGATAGAAATATTACGAAATATATGTTGTATTACGTAAAAGTCATGCTGCGATGTTCCCACTGCACGCCCCTGCAAGATACATACACGCTACAATAAGGTTTTCTGGGATATATTTTAATATATTTAGGAGGAAGTATTTCTTCAACTTCTGCAAAACTTCTGGTGTAGGCTGCGAAATCGGAGAATTAATTTATAATATATAATCTTAATTTTTAAACATTTATTTTTCAACCATTGTTCTAACTTTCTTCACTCTCTTAGGAAAGTCTTCGTCTTCCGCCGCAGCCAAGGCTTCAGCGCTGAGCGGGGCCTACCTGGCCGGCGTGTCCTCCAAGGGCGGCTCTCCCTCCCCTTCCTCCGCGGCCGCGGCCAAGGAGAAGGAGCAGCTCATGATGCGCGGGGACCTGCTCATGGCGCAGGCGTACCAGCAGGCCGTGCAAGGCAAGGTCTGTATCCAGAATTGTGTTTTTTTTTTTCTCAAAATTATTTTATTTATTTATAAATGCATTTGTTTGGTGGTGGAATAAAAGATAATACATAATTGTTAGGTTGTTGCATAATCATTCGTCTTTCGCGATGTTTTTTAAATTTGATATTTTTATTTTTGAAGTAAACATTTTTATTATTTTTTTATTTATTTTTATTTTTTTATTTATTAATTTTTTTTTTTTTTTAATATCTCAGACCCACAAAACATCACATTGATATTTGTCTGTAGGTGCATCAATACATATATATAAATAAATTGTATTTACCAGAAATACATTCACATTAATTAATTACAATAGATCTTATAAACTCAAATACAAATCTACAATACTATACAACAATACAAGAAAAAATACAAATATTACCAAAATCAAAATAAGTCTCTTTTATTTAATAACATATTCATTAATTCTGTATTTTGCCCTTTTTTATTAATATCCATTTTGACACGACATGGGATTTTATTAAATATTTTTGATATGACATATTTTAATGTTCTTTGTCCATATTTATTTATGACCTTCGGTATTCGTAGTCCTTCTTTAACCGTAAATCTGGTACTATGTTTATGAATCAATCTATGCTTATATGACCCATCTTCATTTAATTGACATTTGTCTATTATGTATAATAATTCTTTAATAAGGTTAGGAAATTAATTAAAATGCACCTCAAAAACCATGTACATGTACACCACATTATGCTATAATACCACTCGGAGAAATGGTGGAAGGCTGCTTAGTCATTTCGCGATCTCATCGATTAGCGAAATGGCATGCTGAGAAGATTTGTTCGCTTCAAAGCTGGGTGTAAAAAGGGCCGATCTTCAATTTTGATGACCAGGCCCTTCTGGCGACTGTGGAAGAGGGCGGAAGCTGCACCGCGGGAACGTTGGCTGAGATCAGTCTACGATTGTTAGTCATCTCAGAAAACTCGGCAAGGTGCGAAAATTGACCGCACAGGTCCCCTACAACCTCGCAGACAAGGCCGATACAGTATAATTTAAAAAAAAACACGGATAATTATGCACTTGTAAATAAATTTGTCTTCTTCTTTTACAGAACTCTTCATCACTGTTTGGGAACCCGTTTGGCCTTAGTTCGATGAACGCTTCCGGCCTCTCGGAGAAGGATCGCCACTCGGGGTTGGACTCCCTGGCCAATCTGCCACACACCATTCTAAGGTGAATAAACTGCAGACACTTTGTAGTGCGCAAATTTACTATTAATTTTTTTAGGCAGTTGCTGATAGGTCCCATGATGATTACTCTGTTACTAAATATATATATTTTTTTCACTTAATATGTTTAGATGCAAAATTAAAGGAGCGCTGGCTGAAAGTTGATTATCTGTGCTTTTCCTATCAGCATTTTAAACAAATATTTTGACAAACCTTCAGTGGTCTGAACCTCTTTTGATATTAACATCGAAAATGATGAAGGAGTATAATATGCAAAACTTAAACTTCAATACATTTAGGCATTGTATTAATCGCCTTATGTCTATGGACAGATGTGATACACGTATCAACTACCGGTTATATTACCGTTAACCTGTATGCAGTGTACGGCAAACAATAGAAAGATGATGATAAAAATACCCGGGATGTGTTTTGTCCGCTCGATAAATGTTTTCCTAACCACTTTTTATCGAGACTGCTTTGCGTGTGTATCTCTTTGTGTTAATCCTGAAATTATATGATACTAGTTTCTTGCAATATATTGTGTTAAGTCAACTAATTATTTTTTCTAAGTTATAAATATTTAAGAATGTTCTTAGGTTTTCATGGCCGCTCAGAATCTTCTGGTTTGTCTTCTGGGGTATTGTGCCATGTTTTTAGGCGGTAAAAACACGGCATAGTACCCCAGAAGATACAAACCAGAAGACTATAAATATTATAATTATTTATTGTTGTAATTTTTTTTATAGTTCTTTAGTATTTGTATCTTTAGATGTTCTTTTATTATGTATTGTGAGGATATACATAGTTGTTTTATTATGTTTAGTTTGGACATTTTCCTGACCACGTACATATATCGTCATGATCGTAGAACAATGACGGATGTGCAAAAAATTCCATATTGACTTAAGAATGTTCTTAGGTTTTCACGGCCACTCAGAATCTTCTGGTTTGTGTCTTCTGGGGTATTATGCCGTGTTAATATGATCTTTCTAGCCGAAATAACATCATCTTTCTGGCCGAATAATATCAGGCCAGAAAGGTCGTAATAACACTGCATAATACCTCAGAAGACACAAACCAGAAGATCCATATTGACTTTTTTGGATCGTTAAAAATTGAAAAAAAGAAGTCATCTAATGGTATATAAAAAGTGTATTTTTTCTCATTAATTTAACTGTCGTGTCATTACGAATTCGGTATAACGATGGTTCTGTTTGGCAATCGTAGAACAATGCAGCACGTGTAAAAACGTCATTGTACTGTGTTGACTATATTGAGGTTTGAAAGGTATCAACTTTAAATAACTAACCCAAGTTTCAAAGGAAAATCTTTTGTAGTTATCGAGCTATGACATAAAGTGTCTTTATGTAAATAAAACTTCAAACTGCTCTCCTGCAAACATGAGAAAAATCACATGCGTTGTTATTCTACAATTATGACGATGTATTATTGCGAACTAAATTTTTTTACAAACCTGATAACCGAAATTGTGTCATAGAAATGCATTTATAAAGTACCCCACAGCAAAAATTTCATTTTAAAAGTTGTTAAAAAGAACCTGCATGTTTTAGGTATAACCAAATAATATAAGAGAAAAAAAAACAAAGATAAGGAGACTTAAGCTGTGAACATTTTAAAGTTTTAAAAAAAATTTAGGAGGCTTTTAGGAGAACATATTCGTAGTTCAATAAATTTCAGCAAATAAATATCACTAGAATATCATGGGCTTCATTCAAGGAAATATTTCCACTCATGTCTATAAGCTTTTTTCTATGTGTGTGTGTATCGTCTCAATTGATAATGTTTTATTTCTTCCTTGAACGCTACTGCAGCGCGGCATTGGAAGGGAGGTATGTCAATAAGTAAATATCTCAATTTTTTATTATTTTATGATGTCGACTGTGGTTTTTACTCCCTTTCTTTTAACTCGTAGCGTCTGCTTGTCTGCCGAAAAAACTTTTGATCTATTTTTAACTCTTTTCCCGTGATCCAATCGAGTTGAAAATTTGCAAGCAGACTCGTGGCGACGATAAAAATGATGTAACAAATTTGTCATTTAAAAAATTTAATAATTGTAGTATAATTTTGGATTTTTCGAAATTTTAACGATTTATATATTGTTTAATTTTCGAGCCCGACGAGTGGTGTAGGCGCGAAACTCGTTCCAATGAGAAAGGGAGTATAATAAAAACTTGGTTTTTATGGGTTAGTTTTTTATAAATTCTTCACAATAGTATAAATGAAAATCTAACCAATAAAACATTTTGAATTTTCATGGAGTCTAATTTAATACATATTAACAAATTTATTCTTAAGAGGGAAGAAAACACTAGATAAATATGAGTACTACATTGAATTAGTCATTTGAAACCGCAAAGCTAAAAGGGGTAATCGGATAGCTAGATTTTCATTGTATCTTTTTCAGTATGGGAACTATTTAAATGAGTTGTATATTTTTTAGTCACCAAATTGCTTACTATTATTTCAGTAATCAGTGTAGTAAGAAGAATCTTATTTTCCCAAGATAGGATATCTAACGAATCATTTGTAAAATTAATAATATTTTGGCATTATTCAAACATATTTCCCAATATCTGTTAAGATGGACACAATCATCGTACAATTCATCTGTTGTGATCGTACGTTTCTTGATACCGCGATACTCGGTGTTGTTCTGCCCATTTTCTATTATTCATCTGCTGCATTCTTAGTATTAATATTATTTTTTAACACTGCAATGAGGCCCAATGAATGTAGCGAAACACTTCACAGAAACGACCAAGCTTGATAGCCACGTAGAACTAATGCGACCTCGCCCGAAATCGAACCTGGAACCTCCGGTATGGGAAGCCAATGTCGTGCTTGTCTCTCGCATATTTCAACAGAGTCCAGACTTTTTAATCAGTGTCTATTCCCCCCTGAATTTCTGTTGAGGATTTTTTTTGGGGTTTGTGAATCATGCATCTGTTGCAGGTGTCCCTTCTAGCTCAGGACTGTAAGGTTCCTCATTGACTGGATTATTCACAAGTTCATGCAATAACCACAAAGCAGTAGCGATTACAATAGTATCAAAAATGACTAGTCGGTAAACATTGCGAAAAATTCGCATTTTGGTGCTGTGTTTGAATGATATTTTTCCTTTGCAGCGACGGGGCGTCGATCCTGGGCGGGGTGCGCTTGCCGCCCGACACGGAGATAATCAAGTACACCTCGTCCATCGTGGGCCCTAAGGTGAGAAAGGTTCGCTATCACATTTCATTACTATTGCCTGCTACACGGGGGTGCACGGCCACGCTTGCTTCTCTCCGCATGCCTCCATACCACTAACCATCAACCCCAGTCCCCTTACAACTGTGTTTGTGGTGTTACATAGTAGAGGATAATCTTTAACGGTTACAATTTATAATGATAATATTTGAAATTAGCCATAATTCTAAATTTTTAAAACCCATAAGTCTCGTATTATTAATTTCAAAGTAGATTAAGCTCAATAATAAGTAATTCAAAATAATTTTTAACCGCTTGTGCCATAAATTAATATATTTTTAATTCACATAATTCCTTTTTTTATGAAATTTGATGAAATTGAATATTGCGTTATGTTAAATATCATATTAACCCCCCTGGGCCGCGTCGCATATATGCGACAGGCACAAAATAAATTATTTATCGAGGGCCGCGTATCGAATTTGAAAAACGTAATTTTTTCCCAATAGAGAAATCCTGTTGTGACCTGTCGTTCCATTTTCAACTCAAAAACATCACGGATTATATTTTAAATCAACAATCAAAACATAAGTTTTTCTGCCGTCAAAATCGTATAGAATTGTCATAGATGGCGCCCCGATCGCGTGTTGTGCAATCGAAATTCAAATATTCCATCGTCAAGGTCACGCGCAATGTGCGCGGGAAATACGATTTATTTTTTCGATTTTCGATTTATTTGTACACGTATATACAAATATATACAATATGTTTTGCGATATTTGTCAGTTTTTGTTGGTTTATGATTCAATTGAATACTAATAGTGATTTATTAACAAAAATACACGCAATTTTGTTGCGTTTATTTGAAATATGTGTGTGTGTGAAAGTGTATCATATTTATGTGTTATGAGTGCGATGTCCCGTCGTGTGCCGTGCCGTGCAACAAAATATATCACACAGAAGAAGATTATTATTATTAATAGTAGTGTTGTCTCTAATAAACAAATAAAAAATTATTATTATTTTTCAGAAAATGTTGCGCTGGCAACATTATGGAAATTCAAAAAAAGATTATTTTTTTTACTTAAATAATAAAAAAATCATTGCATTTCGACACTTACGATAAAATAATATGAATGTGTGTGTTTTTTTTAATATACACATGTTTTCATGGTTTTTTCGTAAAAAGAAAAATCACAAAAAATTCCGAAAATTTACGGCCCTCATCAAGTTAAATAAAAGAAAACTTGCAAACAGTAAACGTGGCTTTTAATGAGATATCAACTAGACAGTCATTGCCAAGAATAATTGACAACCATAGTGAAGAATCTCACTTGTAGTGTTGTGCCAATCGATAAAGAAGGGAGAAATTTATTATTATTACAACACATATATAATATAATAAATATTGCGTTTTCCAATTGATTTTTTGAAATTTGCAAATACAGACATTTTTCGCAAAATTAATGGCTTTTTTCACGAGTTTTAGATTTTTCGAATTTTATTTTCGTATCCTGAATTTCAAATTAACAACGGGGTCCCACACAATTAAAATTTTTTTTGGGTCCCTTGAATTTTGAATTAACGAGGTTCTACTCTAACATACTGATCCTAGTTAAACCTATTTTGAGTAATACATGTTAAAATGATGTCATTCAAGATGTAAAAAACTAATTACTTTTTGGAAAAAATATATATACCCGCTATCAGTTTTCAAACCCAGAACTTCTATTGCTATTTTCCTAATGAAAGCACATGCAATATCAATCTTTTATTAATTTTCTTCTATACATACAGGGTGTACCAGAGCTAGCAGCAGAAACTTGGCCGGTAGATTCCTGACTATGTTATGAGTCTAAAATGTTCAAGCAACTATGACCTAATATTATTATCAATAGTTATGGAGATATGCAATATCAAAGTTTGCATTTTTTATTAATACAATATATTTTTATTTCAATACAACTTAAACAAAATGATAAAAACTTGTAAAAAAAAACTTTTTTCAATTTTTGCAAGGTTTTTATTATTTTATTCGACTTGTATTAAAGCGAATGAATTTTTCATAATCGACATAAGTTACTGTAATGATGGTTCAACTGTTTCCAAAAAATAAGTAAGAAATATTGAAATAAAATGCAAAATGCTTTGATATTGCATACCTCCATAACCATTGATATTAGGCCATGGATGCTTGAACATTTTAGACTCATAATATATTCAGGAATCTACCTGCCAAGTTTCTGCTGCTAGCTCTGGTACACCCATATATATCTATCCATTCAGCAACTACGTTTGAATAACCAGAATATGGTAAATAAAATGTGAATTTATTTAATTATGACAAAAGATAAAACTTACTTGGGAGATGAGTCAACTGACACATACTTCCCAGCTTCCTCTTTAGTTCTCTAAGTTTAGTGGTAGACTGCACTTTACCTAGTCTTTCATAGTTAGCTTAGTGTGTATAACAGCCTGTTATTAAAATTCTGTAAAATATAATACTTTTATATTAAGGCACGATTCTACTTTGGGCGCTCGAAAAAAATCTATTTTTATGAATTTTTTATCAGATCATGAATAAAGATACTGATGTTAGATTTGTTAGGATTAATAAATAAACTCTTGAAATATATTTAAAAAAATTTAATTGTATATTTTGTGCACTTTTAACATACAAAAACAACATTTGAATACAACACCTCGTTTAGTAGGTGGGTCTGTGCTGGTGTTTTTTTTAGATTCAATATATCATTAGCAACCGACTGAACTAGAATTATTTAAAAAATTTAAGTTTTACTATTTTTCTTTTGGCAAAAGGAAGTGAAAAAATATGCAAATCTTTTTCTTCTTTTTTACATTACAAGTATTGTAGACTAGCTCTGTTACACTTCAAAAAACTGAAAAATGTATAAATAACGCATTTAAAAAATTGCAAACATATAACCAATTTTTATAATTAACGGACTCCTTTCTGCAAATTTTAAATGATGATTTTGAGAGACATTAAAACACTGGAACATTGCTTGTATTGAACCTAATAGAATCCTCACATGAGATCTAGTTTATCGGGTGATCTGTCAGAAAAAAATTGGTTAAAATTTTTGCTAAAAAAAATGCAAACATTTGTCACCTAACTCCATAACTATTGATGTTATAACATTTTGAACTCATAATTTAGATATGAATCTAACTGTAAAGTATTTTGGACTAGCTCTGTTCACCCTGTATTACTTTTATTTTAATATAAGACAGGGTTTAAAAGCAAAGGCAGCAATATTAAAAAATATATAAATGTTTTGAATGCAGTCACCGAGGATTACTAATTTAGATTGTACTGTCTTCTAGATTTTATAGGAAAGATAACTCAATCCCTTCCAAAATCATGTTTCCAAATCACTATTAAAAGCAACAACAACACTATCATCGTAGTGTGAAAAGCAAAAGCGGCAATATCCACTCCAACCAATCAACCCCCCAAGGACGTTTCGAGTGAGAAAATGGCCGCTTCATTCTGAATTGAGAGTTAATGTCGTTTTTACACTGCATAGCAAAGACAGCAATATCCAATATTGTAAATAGCAAACACAGCAATAGTCATATTTTAAATAAACTAGAACCCCCTTGATTTTTAAAAAATTTTGAAAAAAAAAAAATTCACAAAAAATTTTTTTTTTCAAAATTTTTGAATTATGGGGAATTACGAATTATCAGTGTCCGAATTAACAGGGTTTTACTGTATCTATTTATACACGTATATAAAAGGAAAACTGAGTTGGCAATTGTTTTAATAAACTTTTATCCAATAATGTGTAGGTTTCGTAGTTTCCAGAGAAATTTCCTTTAGTGACATGTTTTTTGTATTTACATCAGAAACACCTCAATGGGATAGTGCTGCCTTTGCTTTTATACCCTTCATATATTTATTTATCTAAGCTATTAATCTGCATGTGTACATTATTTATTTATAGTTTTGTGTTGTGCATCTATCATAGTATCGCGTTATTTGTTTCTTCGCAGTTGGAAAAGTATTTTATCGATTGTCTAAATTATTATTATCAAGTAAAACAATTATTCTAAGTGCTCTCCCACCAAATTCTGTATATGTACTGTGGTATTTGGCCGCTTGTGGTATTATGGAAATGTTCAGCAAGTGTTGCGATACAATTTATAATTTCGGAACTTAAAAAAATTGATGAAAAAATTCAGATAACGAATAATCAAAAGACAATAGATGACGGTTTCATCGTATGTATATTATTTAGAATAAAATTTTGCCCTCCATTGTTTGTATTGTTTTGTTTATCACAATGTACTTTTAGTAATTTACAGCCGTGTATTATATGGCCCGGTCGCTGACAGCGCAAGGCGAGGAATCTTCTATGTTTATTGATTAAGCTAAAGGTATTTTAAGGTGCTATTACAATATCCCAATTTGTTTTCTTTCATTTAAATACTTTGGTCAAAATTAGTTCAAAAATTTAAAAAAAAAAACATATTTTTCTTACCCATATCTGTGAAAACATAATATGTATCATATCGTCCCTTTAGAGGTAAAACTCTTACTTACTTACTTACGCTTCTCTGCAGTATGTATACTCGACGGTTGTTGAGGCTTTTAACGGGACCATCTCCTAGTATCTGGTTAATCCGGCCGTGCCACGTCTTTCGCGGTCGCCCTCTATTTTTAGCACCATCAAGACATGCATTGTATATCTTTCTTACCATTCTTTCCTCATTCATTCGCTCAACATGCCCAAATCACCTGAGCATGCAAGCTTGATGGTTTTTGAGGCTTCTGACGGGACCATCTTCCAGTAGCTGGTTATTCTGGTTGTGCCACGTCTTCAACGCGTCGCCTTCTCTTTCTTACCATTCTTTTCTCATTAATTCGCTCAACATGCCCAAACCATTTGAACCCTTTTTTAATTCTATTAATTATGCTGAGGTCAGCTTTACATTAATTATTTACTATGTCATAAATGGATTTGCTACACATACTTCTAAGGGATCTCATCTCAACTGCATTCAGTTTACTTTTGTTCCTCTTCTGCCATCTCCAGGCTTCACTTCCTTACACCAGTGTTGGTACTAGAATTCCATTGTGTACCATTTGTCTTGGCTCGGTAGACATATTTCTTTTAGAAATTATTGCATTCAGCATTGAGGTAAAACTCACTAACTGCATACAAAAAATTTTCCTTGTCTATTTATTATAGTTATATAGTGGTAAAACTCATAATTTGAACATTTTCGATAATTTGAATATTTAAACCTCATTATCTCAAAAAAAAAAACTCCCTACTCCATTGTCACTTAGTGAGTTTTACCTCTAAAGGGACGATACAGTAGCTGTTTTTCGTTACTCCAGTAAAAAAAAAAACAGAAAATAAATATAAACATTTATCATTTTAAACGTGAGATATTTTGATACAACGTTGTAGGTAAGTATTAGCGGCCCTCATAGCCCGGTGGGCATGACAACGGGTTCTCACGAAAAGGGTTCCGGGTTCGATTCCCGGCGAGGTCACAATATAGTAATTTACTCAAGCCTGGGTTTTTGTGATATGTTTCGCTTCAGTAATTGGGCTTGTTAATGTGTTGAAAATGTAGTGCTTTGTATCTATACAGTAAAATTATCGTTAGGTTTATTATGCAGGTTGTAACCGAGCTAGTCCACAATACTTTACAGGTGGTTTCCTGCCTTGATTTTGAGTCGAAAATTTTCATGCAACCATGGACGATACTTGAATGATACTTCGTTTTGTGAAAAAAACAAGTCAGAAATATTTTTAAAAATGCAAAATTTGATACTGCATAACTTCATTACTATTGATATTAGGTCATGGTTGCTTGACAATTTTCGACTCGTAATCAAGGCAGGAATCTATCTGTAAAGTATTGTGGACTAGCTCTGTTACACCCTGTATGTAGGCAGACATGAACTAACGTAAATTCACGTTAGTTCATGTCACACATTCTGGTTTCAACACATTTGATTCGTTAAAAAAAAAGTCTATGAACTTGTCCATTTTAAAACAATTGTGAAGGACCAAATAAATAAATCCCACTTTATTACAAAAATATGTTTTTACTTGAAGAGACTTTGTTTGGATCAAAAAAAAAAACTTCTTCTAAAAAATGTTTTCTTTACTTAGGGATTTAATCATGCATGAATAAATAAGTCTTGATTGTCAATAAAGCCATGTATTCACTAGGGGACAAATCGCGAAACATTCCGCTCGACATGTCGCATCAACATCTACGCTCATGTTTCGGGGACAATGACGCGGTCAACTGACGTGCACACACCGGGACTCGCATATCTTGTCGCGGAAATGTCATCCGATGAGGTTATGGATGGCAGCTGCAGTATCACATTTGGCGAAAACGGGGTTCCGCGCAATTCGAAATGTTTTTTTGGGTCGCAATTTCAAATTAACGAGGTTTTACTGTAGTAAATTGAATATTATTAAAAACAAGGTCCTTTTTGCAAATAATTATTGTTTTCCAGACGTCACGGAAATATATCGCCCTATGAGGTTATGATGATAGCCGCGTATCTGTTTATGTTAATGAGTTTATCGAAAAGTAAGAGGAGAAAAAAGAGGAGAATGCGAAATTATTAACTGCAAAGAGAAAGAAGGACGGACATTCATGCGATCTTCGATCGATACAGCTCGATGAGTTCGAGAACGATTTCGTTTCCCCGCATTGTCATCTTGACAGATACAGCGCATGCGTATTCACTTGTAAACATACCACGTGGTACTGACGCTCCGCAGAATGTTGCAGTGAGTACGCTCGGGTACCGTGCGCATGGCAACGTTGCCACGGCACGTAGAAATGCCGCGCTATGTTGTGCGCGAGGTCGCGGAACAGTGCATGCTGTTGAGGGACAATTTGTCCCCTAGTGAATACATGGCTTTAATGTGTCTTAAATATACGTGGGAGTACATTCTTCCAATGACCCAATTCCCTCTCCTAAAGAAGGGGTAATTTTACACTCGTGAGTTTATCATATTTGCGAGACGCTCGAGTTATGCGATTTAAAAATATTATTTTTCCACATGTTCTCCGATTAATTTGAATACCTTCCAAGTAAAATATTTAACATGTTCACGGTTTGACCTTTCGCCAGGTGCCCGGCACGACGAACCGCGGCAGAAAGAAGACCATCTCCCTGGACCCCCCGCACGTGTCCGTCCTGCCCTCGCTCTCGTCCACGGGACTTCTGGTGGAGAGGGGCGGTCCGGCCAAGAGGCCCAAGCTCGTGAGTACAAAGCTGTCTTTCTTCGTCTTCAAAATGTATTTGATCGATTCTTTCGCATTGTTATAATTGTAATAATAAAAATTGAGTCACCTCTTATGTAGACCTCTTTCCAATTATTTTTATTATTATTATTATTATTCATTATTATTTAAATCTGATTCAATATTATCTCGAGACATCCTACTAAGCTGTATAGACAGTTTGTCTTTAGGAACAATATGCATACCAGGCGCGTGCAGTGGAAACATTGAAGCATGACTTTTTTGTAAGCGTGTATTTTGGAAAAAAAACGAAATTAAATATTTATGCTACAGATTTTTATGATATATCAAAATATGAATACTGTTATAATAATTGTGATAGAAATATTACAAAATATATATTGTATTCTGATTTTTTTTCCAAATAATTGGTTACGTAAAAGTCATGCTGCGATGTTCCCACTGCACGCCCCTGATGCATACTCACACAATCATATTATTATATAATATACACATTTCATTATAAAACATTAAAAAAAATTTTTTTTTGTCATGTTTCATTTTTTAGCTCATACTGTATTTTCTTAAATAGTCTTGTTATTATATATTTTTTTGTCCGGTACTCAATTTATAATGTAGCTGTTTTTGTATTGGTAAGAATGTTACTTGTATTTATATCATGTTACTACCGAGCTGAAGTTTCTTTAAACATCTTGATTAATGTTATTGCATTTCAATGTTAATCGTTGTAAGGGTCAACAGTACTAAATACATCATCCTATCGCATTCTCAGGATTCGGAGTATGGCCACCTGCAGATGGCGCATCAGAACTCCTCGACCACCAGCTCCTCGCACGGGGGCGCGACCCAGTCGTCTGCCTCGGGCAGCGACAGGGTGGAGGTCATCAAGCTGCCCTCGGGAGCTTCGGACCCGAGAAGCAGTACTCCTTTCAGCATGAGCGGATACACCGGTTAATATTTGCAGACTTCTTTTCGACCTTTCTCTTGGAATTGTTTAATTATTCGCTAAGCACATTTAATTTACGGCTTTTTCATATCGCAGGACTGTCCAAGGAGTTACTCCAGTCGATTGCCAACCAAAGCGGGCTGAACCTCGCCGCGCTGGAGAAGCAGTTTGCGGAACAGTTTGGCGGCAGCTCCAGTTACAGGTCGGGCTCCACGTTTGGCTCATACGGCAGCTCAAATAGCACCACGCAGGATATGGGTTAGTTGATATTTAAATATTGTATTTGTACTGACACTGCTGTCGGATGTACATATTTGGAAACTCCTAATTTGTTAACCTTTGGTATGCCGGAGCTTCTATGCCCGCGTACATTTTTTCCGTTTATCTATTATAATATTATTACGGAATAAAGTTCAAAATCCCTTTGCATGTATTTTTACTGAATGAAAGAAGGTTCTCAACCAATCAGAACGGTGTAAAAAAGTTAAAATTCATTCTTTGAATGAATTAAAAGTAACCCATTTTTTCTATAATCAGTGCGAAAGGTGTGCAATGGTTTTTTTTATTGTTTATTCAAGTAATTGCTGATAAAGGTGTCTAAGTTGTTGTTTATTTTGAATTTTTTCAAAGAAGTTAGATAAACTCAAAAATTTTTTTTCAAGAAACTCCACTTTTAACAAACTTCAAGGATACTCTAAAAGATATGTCTTTGATCGTAGAACAAGGGCTCCTGGTAAATTATAATGATGAATGTTTTGGTTTAAGTAATAAAAAGTTGAAACCTTGTGAATTCATCGTGTAATTTTGTGATGGCAGGTTTGAACCTCAGCTCCAAGCCCTCGCAGGCGCCCAGCCAGCCGCAGAGAGACGAGTCCCCGGCCAGCACCATCAATGATGACGACACACCGCTCAACCTTTCGCTGAAGCCTGCCAGCGTCTCCAGAAGCAGTGATCACGGTAATATATATATGTCACGTAATCATACGAATTGGAAAATAGTAAAATTTTATTTCTAATTTAATCATAATTGTCATTCTGCCGCTGGTTAATTTAAAAAAACTTACTGTTTGATTTTGGTTAAATAAAAAATACCCTTTTTTTAAAAAATAAAAATGATTGTTTTCCAGATTGGAAAGCTTCTATAGGCGCCACGTCCTCATCCCGTGCGCAGGATGAGGCGGCCAGCTCTCTCAGCTCCCTAAGCAGCATCACCGCTTCGCTCGGAGCCAGGACACAGCCGCCGCCGCCCTCCAGAGTTTGTGAGTGTTCCTTTGTTAATTTTTTTTCCCTTAGAATATACATATCGAGGGTAGAAATCCAAAAGGGCGTTACTGATTATTTCGAAATTTACGGGAGAGCAAAATAAAATTCTTTCAATCTGATTTTGTCATTTTTTGTTATGTTTTGTCATGTCATATTTGTTAATCCAAAACACACATGGAGATTATTTAATAATAAAAGAAATACTGACGAAACATTATTTTGCCCTCCTGTAAAGTTCGAAATAATCACCAACGCCCTTTTGGCAATCTACCCTCAATATTGAGTCATCACTCGTTAAAAAATTGGCTGAGTTACAGCAAATTGAAGCTAACATGGTGGGTGAATTTTTAAACAAATTTAATTATTCTTTTGCGTTTTTGACCTTTGCAGGACAGCACATATTGCTTGACCACAATAACTTGGCGTGTGGCGACTTTGGAACTAAAACCTGCCCCGCCCGCACCCGGCGGTTACCCCTCGCCCTGTCATGTCATTCAGTACAATTTTGTATTTGCTCGGGAGCTGTGACATATTGATTACCAAAATACACTGAATTATTATGTCCAAAACATCCTAAACAGTCCGGGATGGTGCAAGAACAATTGCCAATGAAGTATTAAAGTTTTGCGAAGCTGAAAAAGCAAATAATGGGCCGATATTACCGTCTGACAGTTTGACAGATAGAACGGCCGCCATTACGGCTTGGTTTCTTTAGTGCTGCCTGACCAAATTTCTGTTAAAGGCTGGGACACCGGTCACCGGACATTCTGTACATTATGTATTGTGTAATAAATTTACACCCTGGCAACTTCTGTTACGCGACAGGGACGTCCCCCCTCGCACGCCAATTTATAGTGGTCGCATTCTAACTCCGCCATTTTGAAATTTTCAAAATAACTTGTCAATGAAAAAATATCAACACAGTGCTATTAAAACGTATTTTGTGCTACAGCCATGTTAAAAAAAAGTTTTTGTCTCAAGGTGGTGTAGCCCTTTATGTGTGCCTTATTTTATTTCTATTTCATTTAAGTTCATGCATAAAACATATTTTGTTGGGAAAATACATAATTAAAACATGTATGTAACAACTTTGTTGAAGTCTTCAGACCAGACCTCTGGTTTTGCCTTATTTTCAGCGTGCATTTGGTCCAACGGCTAATCAAATTGACAAAATACAATGTGTTATTTTTGCGTCTCCAGCCCGCCGCAAGCCGGGGGCCAAGCCCCGCCGGGTGATCCAGGAGTCCTCCCCGTCCCCGTCGCAGCCCCCCGGCCAGGAGAGCCCCACGCCCAGCGGCAGTGAGGACAGTGACAGTAAGGCTGCATTCTAAAAATAAGAAAAATATCTAGAAATAAAATAACCCTAAACGGAGCTTTCTAACGAGTGTGAAAATTTTTAAAATGTCACTTTCGTCATCTGTACCTATATTTAATTGTAGAAAATAATTTGTTTTAAAAAAAAAGTTGAATATACATATCAACTGGATACATGCAAGCCACAAGTGTACTGTCTTTAGTAGATTTTTTTTTAAATGTATTTGTGCATGCAAAAGAAGGTAATGTTTTATTTTTCATTATCCGAGTTTGATTATGAAAATTTTTGCATACTGGCGATATCTGTTGTGGGATTAAAATAATATTATATTACTAGTATTATATTATGAAGGCAGTTAATGTGATGTAATCTATTTTGTTATCATTATTTAAGGTATTGTGTTTGTCAATATTGTTTTTACTAATTATAAAATAAAGTTGTTCTCGTTTAAATTGCATATTTTCATTAATAATAATTGAAATCGACAGATTACCATCGCAATAGACGTATTTACAAATTTGTTTTTTTCTTTAGCTTTTTATAAGTTTACAAAATAAGTATAATTCTTTTAGCATCGGTAAGCGCTTCCAATTAAAATCTTTTTTGTACATACTTATTGTGATAGTAACCTGGTGATGAATTTCCTAATTATGTGTTAATTGCATGCAACTATAAATAATTTAGATTTGAATAAATTTGAATAATTATTGTAAATATAAAATTAATTCAATTAAAAAAAACAGATTTACAAATATATTTTTTTATAACACAATAACGAAAGGTATGAATAATCTTAATATTGTAATATAGTAGAACCTCATTAATTCGAAATTCAAGGGACCCAAAAAACATTTTGAATTATGCGGAGCCCTGTTAATTCGAAATACAAGATACAAAAAAAAAATTGTGGTGCGATTGCGAAATTCGTCAAAAATCAAAAAAAATGCATAGAAATCATTTTGAGAACGCAATACTAATAATGCATGCTAATACAAAGATTGCGAAATGTTTATGACTAAAGTACCCAATATTGACACATTATTTGTTAATATTTTTTTTCAATTTTGTCAAATTTCATAAATATTGATATTGTGTGAACTAAAATGTATTGATTGGCACAAGGGGTTAAAAATTATTTTGAATTACGAATTACCGAGGTTTTAAAATTATCAGGGTTCTAATTAACGGGGTTTTCCTGCATATAATATTGTAATAAATATGAAATGTTATAATTTGATAGTCATCCGTATTCTGAAAATAACAATGTCTGGATCTTTAAGATCTTTATCCCAACACTTAATAGACGATTATAAAAATTAAAAATGTCCAGAGCAGATTTTGTAATTCTACGGCTCAAATACACTGTATTAGAAGATGATATAAGAAGATTGTTTCTTACAGTCGTATTAATTTCTTCATCCACAGCGTCCAGATGAAATATCGTGGCTAAACTTGTCATGACCACGTTCGGCGTTCGGTATTCAAATCTTCCCATCTTGACATTTGACAGATAACAATTTACATCTTTCTCCCTCCCTCATAGAAACAAACACCGACGTAAAGCTATCTCTCGTTTATTTTTAATTTTTATTATCGTCTATTAAGTGTTGGGATAAAGATCTTAAAGATCCAGACATATCTGTCAAAAAATGTCAAGGTGGGAAGATTTGAATACGCGGTAACGCCGAACGCGGTCATTATAAGTTTAGCCATGATATTTCATCTGGACGCTGTGGATGAAGAAATTAATACGATTGTAAGAAACAATCTTTCTTATATCATCTTTTAATACAGTGCATTTGAGCCGTAGAATTACAAAATCCGCTCTGGACATTTTTAATTTTTATTATCGTCTATTAAGTGTTGGGGTAAAGATCTTAAAGATCCAGACATTGTTATTTTCAGAATTGGGCCGAGTACCTGGTGTACAAATCAATCAAAAAATAAATTTTTACATACATGGTTTGACACAAGAATCATACCCGTGTCCATTAAATGTCACGTGTCTATGTGTCACGTCGCTCACATGATTAATTAGGGTTTGAAAAATTAAGTGCCGCCGGATCAGTGGCAAATGGTAATAGTTAAGTAAAAAGGAAAAAATTTTGCATTCTCCGTCAATCAAACAACCTGTTTTCGTAACAATCGTAACAGTATTACAGGTTTTTTAACCAAATAGAATTCTTACATCCTGGTAGACTCCAGTTTTAATTCGCACGTTAAATGTAAAAAAATAACATTTTCTTTAATCAAGATATGTATACTATTGATGTCTCACAGAAATGAAATTATATTTTTTTGGGAAAGTAGGTATGGAAGTCTTTGGGTTCATAGGGCATACGACCTATCGTACGGCTGGCTTAACCCTTTCAGCCCGGATCGATTCGATCATGCGTTCACAAAAAAAAAAAAATCCCGCTAACTAAACCGTTTTTCGGGTACAAACCGGCCTGCAATGATCGTGCGCTGTACCGCGCGTATACGCACGATCATTGTAGGCCGGTTTGAACCCGAAAAACGGTTTAGTTAGTGGAAAATATATATAATGTGAACGATCGTATTGATCCAGGCTGAAAGGGTTAAGTGATCACTTTACACAATGTAATGTTCACATTTCCACCCATGATAGAATACCACGTCTATCAAATTTTTGGAAGTTGTAATATTTAAGTTTTACAACCCGTTTCATATGTATTTTGTAATAATCATTAGCGCGACCGGCATCACTAATGAGATATCTATTTTTGTTTGGAATTTTTTTAAAGCAATATCCTTTATATATCTAATGTTTAATTGTAACATAACAATAAAATAATGACTGAGGTAACTTAGAAAAGTAATCTACCTATAAAGGCAGAAAGTAGTTGTTGAGTATTTTGAGAAATTATAAAAAATTTAAAGGAAGAATTATGAAAATAGAAAATAATTGAAATAAATAAATAATTAATTTTAAAAAATGTGTTCTGGAACATCAAGTGTACGAGGGATTGCTATCGAAAATAGATGATTTTGAATTGCATTATCGTACAATTTGAAAAGTGTGCTTAGTAAGAAGAAGCGAAGAAAAATAGCATAAAATTAAATTAGGAAAAATAACATTACATTTTATAATATTTTGACACGACGAGGTCTCTCTAAAGTGGGCCCAGCTATTCCGAGGGCTCATCAGTTTTGCCGCTTCTGTTTGCAGTGGGCCCGTGGCACTCGACGAAGGAGGGGCGTCCGCGCAACCTGGGCAGGGGCGTGTCCAAGCCCAAGAAGAACACGGTGGCGTCTCTGCTGGCGCAGTCCAGGGCCCTGGGGATCAGGCCCGCGCTGGCGCACCAGTACCTCCAAGAGGCCGCCGATCTTGTGAGTCTCGAATAACGTAACTGCGCAATTAAGATTTAGAATTAGCGTTCTCTAAAACACGGTAAATATTATACGACCAAATGAAGACCCCATTGCAAGAAGATGTTAACTAACATTCAAGTCATTTTGAGATAATTAGACATATGCATTTCGCCTTTGAAAAATATGTTTTATTGCTAATTCAAAATTAATTTTTATTGATTTATGTCACTAAAATATCAAAAAAGTATTTACAAAGTAAAAAACGCATTTATGCACAAAAAATAAATACTCATTTTCTCTAAAAAAATTTTTTCGCCTCTGGAACTCATTTTTAATAGAATAATACCTTTTTAAAATTTGTAAAACATGAACATCAAACAACCCTTCAAATGCTATCTGTTTTTACCATCCATTGTCCAAAATTACAAAATACCTGGCATGTTAATTAATAATACAAAACATGGTATGTACCATTTAAAATTATTGATTTAATAATTGGATACTTTCTATAGGGTATCTTGTACATCACTGCTAAAAACTCACTTCTTCAAGATGTCACATTTGCAAAGCGTCTTTGAAGCGTCTTTCACGCAAAAATGGCGCTATAACAATCGAAGACCCCATGGCAAGAAGTTGTTAACTAACATTCAAGTTATTTTGAGATAATTAGACCATACCGTACCATTCCACCAACGAGACCCGAGTTTGCCGGCAACTGTACCATCCATTATTCAAAATTACAAAATACCCGGCATGTTAATTAATAATACAAAACATGGTATGTACCATTTAAAATTATTGAAAAATAATATATGAGTACATATTATAATAGTCTTCAAATAAAAACAAATATATAGTCAGTCCAACTTATCTGGAGAATAAAGGAGGGCGTCCCAATCGTTGTGGTACTGCCCAAAGTGTAAAAATTATCTAATTTGTAGGGAATTTTATGCAAATTCGTTTTTTCTTAAACAAGTTATTCAGCAGTATACGACACGATAAAAAACAAAAAATGTAAACTAACGTACAAATAAATTTATCAAAATATACATTCGTAAAATACACAACGTCACAAAATGGCGTTTTTTCAAAATCAAAGAAAAATACCATTTTCAGGAAAAAAAACAAACAATAATAATTCTTTTAGGCTGGCGCCACATTACGCAGATCTTCCGCCGCGTTTTTTTCCGTTGCGCCAAATCGGCAAAGCAAATAGATCGACCGATCATCCGCGTAGTGTGTTTAATAAGCGCATATTGTATGGAAAGAACTGTAGCGATGTTCCACGACAGAAGAGACGCGGCGGAAGATCCGCGCAGTGTGGCGCCGGTTTTATTCGGTGTCTCATACCTAATGATCATGACCACCATGTTTAATTCAGTAACACCTAAGGATATCAATCGGTTTAGGGCCGTTGTATCAACTTGGTTTATAGTAATCTTTCGTTCAAAGCATAGATATTTTGCATTTTCCACCGATCAAACAACTTGCTCTCGTAAAAATCTATGCTTTAAATGAACTATTGCTATAAAGTAAGTTGATGCAACCAGTCTTTAATGTGCATAAATAAAAAAGTTTATTTTTGAAAAAAGATGTTTATACAAATGAACTCGTTAATGAATTTTATAATAAAAAGTATAAATAATAAAAATTCTATGTAAAAAATTATCGAATAAAATATGTTCTAAAACTTTTTTCATCTTACGGCTTCTAATTCAATTTTTCCACTTATCCTTGTTCTTTTTTTTCCGGGTGTAGATATTTTAATACCCTTTTCCACGGCCACTTTACCTTCTTTAACTATTTTGTAAATTGCCGATTCAGAAATACCTGAAGAAATTGTATAATAGTAAATAAAAAACTAAGTATGGGAAAATCATTATAATTGCATGGCAGCATTAACCTGAAGTGGCTGCAATAAGTCTATGAACAAAATCAAACGGCATAATTGGGGCTTTTAGACGTTGTTCCTCTTCAAAAAACGTGTGCATTTTCAAGATTATTTCCCGAACACCGCTTTTAATGGTTTTTGGCATGGTGACAATCTAAAATGTTCTTAAAAAACTATCGAAACAGTCGTGAACCTCTCTGTAAACAAAGTCTGTCAAAGGTCTGTCAGCTGTAGATAATCCAATATGGCGTCGTTAGTTCCAAATTTGGCCATTCTTCAGATAAGTTAGACGGACTATATGACAGTACTGCCAGAATAAAATTTATATTAACCACAAATATTCCATTTAAATTAAAAGGCGTGTTAATTTCAGAACGATGGCATGAACATGTTATTATTGAAGATGTTCTTCCCATTAGTAACTGATTTGATTGTTATGAAAAAGTGTAGTTAACATGTTCATCCCTATGATTTGAACATGTTCTAATTATTTTTAGGTTCTGAACTTATTTCCAAAGGAAAGAGCGTACAATATTTAGTTTAGATGGCTTATTATTCATTTTTGACAAAAATGTTAGTTAACAACTTCTTGCTTTGGGGTCTTCAAATATTCTGTTGACAGTTTAGTAAATTTTGTACATCTACTATTTTGAGGGAACGAGAATTTGGGATTGAATTCGCAGCCTAGCTGTCCTGCATGTTTTGATATCAGATGACGCTGATTTGCAATAATGCAGCTATAAAATAGTTGTCAAACCATATACAAAAACAATGCATTAAATTTGACGATTATAACAATTCTCTTTACCATATTTATTTTGTCAACAAGTTTTGTGAGATACATTTGTTCGTGTTTCTAGAATATTCATTCCTCTACTTGTGTTCTGTTGGTGCAGATAGGTTGTAACAAAAGTGTATGTTTTTTGAGAGGCGTTACGCCTTACGAGGCATTATCAATCTAAATATTTTACATTCAACAACTTGCATTTATATGAAAAGTATTGAAAAGAGATGCTATGTAATTTTAAGAATTAAATGAAGATTTTTTCTTCAAATTGTATAGCATCTCTTTTCAATACTTTTCATATAAATACAAGCTGTTTGATGTAAAATATTTAGATAGATAATGCCTCTCATCTCAGAAAATGCATCTCAGAAAATTAAAAAGTAGAACTTAAAAAACAAGTGTATGTTATTTATTTTCCGCACATAAAAGTAATACAGTGTGTCTCATAGCTAGTAGCAAAAACTTTACAGGTAGACCTTCCTTGATTTTTTATCGAAAATGTTCAAGCAACCGTGACCTAACATCAATAGTTATGTAGATATGCGATATCAAAGATTTTTTTTTCAATATTTCCGACTTATTTTTTGCAAAAGGTTTAATTATCATTACAGTAACTTATATCGATTATAAAAAAATCATTCTTTTTAATACAAGTCGACCCGCGTAGCCCAGCAGGCAGGATTCCCGGTGAGGTCACAATTAATCTATGTAATTTACTCAAGCCTGGACGTTTTGTGATGTGTTTGGCTTCTGTAATTGGGCCAATTGGCCTGTTCAAGCATAAAAAATAAAATGAAAACCTTGCAAAAATTGAAAATATATTTTTTTTACAATGTTTATATCATTTTATTTGAGTTGTATTGAAGCAAATGAATTTTTCATAATCGATATTAAGTTACTGTAATGATCGTTCGTTTTTTTGAAAAAAATAAGTCAGAAATATTGAAAAAATATGCAAACTTTAATATTGCATATCTCCATAATTATTGATGTGAGATCATGGTTGTTTCAACGTTTTAGCCTAATTCCAAGTCAGGAATCCACCTGTAAAGTTTTTGCTACTAGTTACGAGACAATCAGGGGATTTCTTTGAATTGTTTTTTTTATGAACGTCAGACAGTGAGAAGTTGCGTTTTGTCATTTAACATAGATAGGTGAAGGTTAATTAGTACAAAAACTAACCCCCATAAAAACCAAGTTTTTATTATACTCCCTTTCTCATATAATCAGGTTTCGTGCCTACTGCACCCGTCGGGGTCATTACTCATTTGTAATGATTCCAATTTGAAAAAACCATTAAAATTTCGAAAAATCCAAAATAGTAATATAATTATTAAATTTTTTTAAACGTAAATTTGTTAGATCATTTTTATCGTCGCCTATTATTAAAAGGGTTAAAAATCGATCCAAAGTTTTTCCGGCAGACTACAAACCACAGACGCTACGAGTTAAAAGAAAGGGAGTAAAAAGTATTCTTTTATGAAAAGTTGTTATAAAGGATGTCCATAAATCAACAATTCAAATAATATACAAAAAAGAAATGTCATTAGTAGATAGAATAAAGAAAGGATCGCTGAGATGGTTTGGTCACCTGGAACGGAGATGACAGAAGGGTAAAGAAAATATACAAGGGGAGTATTGAAGGCAACGGAAACCAGGATGACCACGAAAAACCTAGCATGATCACACCTCGGACCAATCCTGTTCATCCTTTTTATAAATGACATTGCTGACATTTTTGATGATGTACAATTTCTGATATTTGCCGATGACTTGAAAATATTTAGATCAGTGAAAAGTATGTCCGATTGTATGAAACTACAATCAAATTTGGATTCCCTGTTCAAATGGTGTACCAACAATCAACTTCATCTAAATATCTCCAAGTGCCAATCTATTACTTTTACAAAAAAAAGATTCCTATTAAATTCACCTACAAAATTAATGATGTAAACCTTGTATCAGTTGAGGAGATAAGTGATCTGGGAGTAATTTTTGATGCTAAATTATCATTCATTCCCCACATTGACTTGATAACTAATAAAGGTCTCAAAATGTTGGGATTTGTTTTAAGAACTGCACAAAACTTTACAGACCTGCGCACTTATAAAGTCCTCTACACTTCTCTTGTCAGACCTCAGGTTGAATATAACTCGATCATTTGGTCTCCTCACTATGTTAATCATTCAACGGCAATTGAACGAGTCCAAAAAATTTTTTTTAGATTTATTAATTACAAATTAAATATACGCTTGGAAGATATCAATTATGAATATCTCCTTAGTTATTTACAACTTTTAAACTTGTCTGTGAGACGTACTGTAACAGACCTAATATTTCTTTATAGGATCGTAAATAGTTTGATTGATTGCCCCCAGATTATTAGTCTGATCGACTTATATGCTCCATCGAGGTCATCAAAACACAGTGCATTGTTCTATTATAGTGGAAATGTCAGAACTAGTGCATTAGCAAACTCTGTAATTCCCAGATTACCCTCATTAGGGAATGAGCATGCAGAGGCGGCTGACATTTTTGCTGATAGTATAACTGTTTATAGGACAAAGTTGATACAATTGTTTACATCCAAACAAAATGGAAATGGACAATAAATCATTCTATTTTACCTTTAACTATTATTATTTCTACCTTTAACTTTATTATTATTTTATCTTATGTTTTTATGTTTTTCTTATGTTTTTCTGTATTATTATTATTATTATTATTAACTTTTAACTATTATTATTGTAACTTTTAACTGTATTTTAATTTTAAATGTCTTATGTTATTTAAAAAAAATATTCTGTATGTTGTAAAAGCCCATAAGGGCGTTAAATAAATAAATAAATAAATGATCAGATAAACCAAATACTTGAGGACAGCCTTGCAAAGGCTTTAACAAACCATGGGCATACATGAGAAGATGTAGATGGTGTACCATGACAGATGAGCACGGCATTCTATCATCCCTGCCTAGCCCCTTGGGGAAATTGCATGATAGTTATAGGTCAACCGCTGAGAGCTTTGGTATGATCATCTCATCATGTTATCATCTGTCTTCCTCTTTTATATGGAGCCAGTGGTAGTGGAAATGAGAGAGAAATATACAGGGTGTACCAAAGCTAGCAGCAGAAACTTGGCAGGTAGATTCCTGACTTTGTTACGAGTCTAAAATGTTGAAGCAACCATGGCCTAATATCAATAGTTATGGAGATATGAAATATCAAAGTTTGCATTTTTTTTTAATATTTCTTACTTATTTTTTGCAATAAGATGAACTGTCATACAGTAACTTATGTCAATTATGAAAATTCATTACTTTTAATACAAGTCGAATAAAATGATAGAAACCTTGCAAAAATTTTTTTTACTTAAAATGATAAAATGGTTTTTATCATTTTAAGTTGTATTGAAGAAAATAAATTTTTCATTATCAATATAAGTTACTTTAATGATAGAATAACTTTTTGAAAAAAAATAAGTCAAAAATATTGAAAAAAAAAATGCAAACTTTGATATTGAATATCTCCATAACTATTGATATTAGGTCATGGTTACTTGAACATTTTAGACTCGTTACATTGTCAGGAATCTACCGGCCAAGTTTCTGCTGCTAGCTCTGGTACACCCTGTATATAATTTTGCATAAGTCAAACGTGCAAATTCTTTGCTCCCATTTGTTTCTGAAGTACGAACTATGAATCTAGACAATCTCAATTTGAGGGTGACACTTCTTGGTAAGAAAATTTATTTTCACTCATTTGTATAGTGGTACAATGACCCACTAATAAAGGGCGTTTCTCACCCTTCCCAGTTGAATCCCGAGCTGCAGGAGAAGCTGAAGGCCGCCATGGGGGACATGGCGGCCGGCCTGGGCGGCGGTCCCCCGGAGCTCAGCGGCACGGACTCGGAGGGTCCCCCGTCTGACTCGTGCGCAGAAGACTCGGACGCCAGCGACGCCCTCGCTGCTGAGCCCATGCTGAGATTGCCGCTGGCTATGGGTGAGTCGCCTATTTCATATTAGAGTTTAAGGTAAGTATGCTTTACTTCTTGGAACATCAACATGATTCAACCCTTGAGAGACGTCGCAGTAAAGTCCGCCGACGTAACTAGTACATATTGCACACTGGCGACCTCTATTGTAGAAGAAGTGAACACTCCACAACAAAGTGCACATAATTTGCGGCCTCGAAAGTAGTGATCAGTCCGCCCTCTACCTCCGCGGTTAAAGGTCGTCCTCCTGATGACGTTGAATAAGCAGTCAACGAAACATCGAGAATCGTTTCTCGGAAAAACATACGGTTCGTGTAAAATATCCGCAACTATTTACAGTTAAATATGTCTAACGACCGTAATAACAACCTTAACTCTTTAATGTTTTTATTTTATTTGGACGTTGGACGGATCCGGTTCTTAGTTCTTATTATATGTTGAGAATGAATACATTATTTTAAATATATATTACAGATGTCTCATAGAGACAAAGCTATTTTTTTTTATGGAAAAGTAGGTATGGGAGTCTTTTTGGGCGTCCATAGGACTTACAACCTATCGTGCGGCTGGCTTTAGTGATCACTTTTTACAAATTCACCCATGTTGACCACATCTATCAACTTTTTGGAAGTTGTTGTTTAATCTGTGCACCTTGTTTCATATGTGTGGTTGAAAATTTGTCATTACCACAAACCAGCACAGATGTCACAGTTGATAATGTTTTTTAATGGAGTTTTTAAGCAATATTCTTTTTATATGTATATAGCTGTAACCCGTCAACAATGACGGAACATTGGTTCGCGTCTTTGCTAAGCCCCAGTATATATTTATAGCATCTTTTGGCGGTCTACAGTGAGGCGGCTGTAGCCACATGCGTTTATCGTTCGGTTCGGGTTTGGTGACCCGGGGTTCAAGAACGAATGAACCTGCAGACAAATGTCTTTTAAGACGTTTTGTGGGTCTAGTGATATTTCAAAAATGTAAAGAAAAATAGATAAATATAAAAATACATAATCGCAAATTATCTTTTCTCTGTGTATGTATGTGAAGCACTCTGCATGAAGCCTGCGTCTAATTTTGGCAATGGCAACGATTGTTTCTCCTTGTTTGACATTTTCTAACCGAATTTATGTCGGTGCCTACAGGCTGGAGACGAGAAACCCTGATGAAAGGACTATCGAGAAACGGAAGCATAAAGGGCGACGTCACATATAGTCCACCGGAACCACATTCCAACATCAAGTTAAAAAACACACAGGAACTTTGTAACGTGAGTTAAATTAATTTGTTTTTATATTCTTGAGATAAAATTATAAAACTAATACATACAAAATTTCCTGACTTCTTTCTCTGTTTCCAGTACTTGGAGAAGAATCCTTGTCCCCCGCTTCAGAAGGAGAATTTCAGCTTCTCGTCTCGCCCGCTCATCGGCAGGTTCCTGCAGGTCGGGGGGCAGGAGGGCATGTCGGAAACGGAAGTCGCCAAGAGGTCAGTTAACTTGAACGTGAATGATTTCCGATGTGTTAGACTTGAGCACAGCGACGGACAACTGAGTGTGTATTTCTTGGCAGGCTGGAGGAGGCGAGGCGCGCGCTCGGCACGGCGAGTGGGGCCGCCTCGCTGGCCGTGGAGCAGCGGATAGAGCTGGCTCGTCAGCAGCAGGCGGCGCGGGAGGCGAGGAAGGACGCCGCCAAGGGGAGGGAACAGGTCAGTCCATATAACTCGGTACTGTGAGCAAAATGGTGTTTTTTTAATGTAAAATGGTCATTATTAAATCTGAAAACTTTGGAATTTAATAATGAGGATTTTATTTAATCAATATTTGAACTGTCGCTGTATATTTTTTAAATTATCGTAGTTATCGGCGCGCTATATGAGTTCAGTCGATGTGGTTGTATACTCGTACTAACTAATCATTCGTCCAAGAGTTCAGATATTGTCCGGACTGAAATAAAAGGTTTAGTTGGTTAATAGGTCTGATTAGCCAGGTTGTCTCTTCGTTCCTAAATCCTTTCCTCTTCTCTTCCCGTACACAACATCTTTACAGACAAAATAGATCACATTTTTTAAAAATTTACTCAATAATATTGATGTTCATTCTAATAACTATTGTCTTGCGCATGGAATTTGATTCTATTATATTTAATTATGGATTAGAAAGACAACTCTTGAAGACACATGGTGCTGAAGGGAATTCATTTCCGCTCTGTATTATAATCTCCTGTGCAGACCAATGTCCTTTCAAATGAAATAAAGCTGGTAGTTTAAAAATGATTTTTTCTTTATGTTTTAATTCATCAATATGCATAAATATCGTGATTATCTGGTGAATTCGAGGAATCGCAGTGACTGCGATACCTTGAATTATGAAGAGCTAAAATATACTAGATACTAAGATTGCTGTAAAAATATTGCTGATTGTCGAACTTTTGTATGCTAGTGGAGTTTTAAAAACATCAATTCTAGAATATTTTACATAAAGAATAAACAATTTTGCATGATTAATAATTATTAGTTTTTTATATTTGTTTTATCGGCAGAATTTGTGAGCAGATAATGCGCTTGAAGTTGATGAATTTTATGAATGGAAAAACTGACTTTTTTTTTAAATAATCAATTTATAATTAAACCAATGATTGAGATACCACGCACCTAGCGATATGATAAATGGAAATTATTGGATTAAAACCGAAAAGTTAAAATAAATAATATATGTAGCAGAAAAAGTTTTGAATTTTTTTGGAACATCTTGGAACAGATTGTGATGAGTGCATAGTACATACATTCTCGAATTATGTTAAATATAAAAATTGATAATATGTAACAGAAAATAAAAATGACAAATACGTCATCAACCTGGATGTGTGGTAATTTTTAGATGCGTTTAGATTCAGTGTTTACTTTTAATGCAAGTGGGGACAGGCGCCTAATTTTCAAATTGTAAATAAATTGTTCATATACATGTATTTTCTATTTACATGCTGTTTTTATCTAATAATTTTTGTGATTGCATTTAGTCTCTTTTTGGCTGCGTATTAAATTTTTTTCGATATATTAGATAAATAGTATATTAGCTAATTCTCTTTGTTAAATTAGATTACACTACCAATATGATTGTAAGTGATTATCCCTCACCACACACTGGAATCTTAATTCTTTTCGCTGAGGTATAACATATAATAATAATTTGATTGTTAATATTTGATAGTTATCATTGTTATAAAAGAAATCATATGTATTATCTATTAAAAATAAATTTTGGCCGTGATCTTTGTCGTTTTTTCGATTCGAGTAAATTTTTTCCCTACCGCCTAATGGAGAGTCTACTGTATATTAAATTATTTTGCAATGTTATCTATTACAATAACATTGGGGTGCGAGTTTACTGGTTGGAATAGGCAAGGGTTAGAAGCTTGTCACTAATGAAGTGGTCTGTTCAGGCTCGTCTGGCCCGTGAGCAGGAGAGATCGGAGCGAGCGGAGCAGGCGCGCCGGGACAAGGAAGCGCGCAGTCTGCAACTCATGGAGGTACTGTCTCTCTGGCTCTCTCTCTCTCTCTCTCTATATCTCTCTCTACCTCTCTCTGATCTACAGAATAGTCTTTCTCACTTTAATCCATCTATAATAACAATAATTTAAATAATTAATTAATATCTTGAGTTATATGTACAAAATTTAAATTTTTCTTTGATGAATTACATTATGGTCGTGGTGGACTCTCAAATCGTAAACATTACGACTCCGCAAGAAGACTTTTATTTTCAACTTGTTTGATTGAATGCACAAATGAGAATTTTAGATCTGCAAATAGATAACAGAATTCTTGCACTTATTTCAATAATATTGTGTATAATAAATCGTCTAAAAATTCGAAACAAGTGGTCAGAAAATACATATTATCTGCCGAATATTTGAGAGTACACGTTGGACCAATAAATAAGTTCGTATAAGTCGTATTATTTAAAAAATGTTTTATTATTTATGAAGAGTTTTTAATACTGTTGCTTTCAATTATTAACAATTTATTTTTTATAGATATTTTTTATATATTTTTGGATTTATTTATAATAGTATAGTGGCTATTTAACTAAAATAAACATTTCATAAAAGTGTTGTTTTATCTTTTAAAGTCAACCGGTTTCAGAATGTCAATCAAAGCGGTATTAAATAAGTTTTTAAATTTTTTAATTTTGATAATGCAGACGGTAACTAAAAAAAAGATTTCTCAGATTAGATAACGCATATTAACTAGAGTTAAAGTCTTTCAGAAGGAATGAAAACATAAATTAGTTGTAACCCGTTAAAAATGACAGTATTTTTATATGTTGGTTCCTAAAGAATAAGTATTTATTTATAAAAAAAAAAGAAAAAACGTTTTACCAAAGAAGTTACGGATGTTACAGGAAGTTACAGACAGACAGACAGACAACAAAATTATTATCATTAGAATACTAGCCATAATCTATAAAAAATTACATGCTTTTTAAATATATTTTGGCCGCCAATTAAGGCTGTGGCTATCTAGAGTAGAGTAACATCTTGATAATGTTTGTGATGGACATTATTAAATAGAGAATTATGTTTTGTTTTGTTTGCTTCTTATATCTCATTATTATTTGACAGACAGAGCTAGCTTTAGTGACGAATATTGTTGCATAGAGAAATATATATTTTGATTAATGGTTAATACCAATGATTTTATTTATTTATTTATTAACGTCCTGCAGGGCCTTTACAAACAAATAGGTAAAGTGTACATTTATAAAATGGATAGTTTAAAGAATAAAAATAATAATGTCATAAGTGGAAATCAAATACTTAAAATACAAATACAAATGTATAAAGATAAATAAAATATAAAGTAAAAAGCAAGTATATAACAAAGCAGAAGCATAAGGAAAACATAATATAATAAAATTTAAAAAAAAACATAATAATATAGAGTGAAAAGTAATAGCACAAGCTTAAAAAGTCAACAAGCCAAACAAAACTCAGCCAACAATCAAAACAAATCAATTATTTAAGTCCAATTTGACAAATACTAGTAATCTTTCAATACACTTTTTAAAATATGTTTGAATATTATAAAGTTGTTGGCAAAGACGTCAAGTTGCTCATATCAGTTTGCTAGTCTAGGAAGCCTTTGCAGTTGAGGATTAAAGACGTAGTTGGTAGCTGCAGTTTCCACGGCAAAACCTGCACGACCTCTAGTTATGCGAGACGGAACACACAAGCAGATACTTTCTAGTAGTTGAGGACGGTCGATAGTATCATTTATTAATTTGTGTAAAAAGTCTGTCACTATTCTTCTAGTCTCTAGTCTTTGAAACATTCTGAAACTGGAGGTAGTTGATAGAACAACATGCAAAGTTTATTCTAGTTGAAAAATCTAACCACAATGTGACTGCTTCAAATATTAAAATAGTATATACTGTGTATGTGTGTTGGTGTGATTTCTTCTTGTCAATATTAACACTTATAATATGCAAAGAATATACATATGTACAACTTAATAATTTAAACAAAATTATCAGTAGTTATACATATTGAATAATTTATTTACATTATCTATTATATATTTTTTTGTATACTTGAGTATAATCGCTTTGCAAGATCTGATTTTAAAATCGTCTATCTGAATTTGTGTCTTGTTTCTCCACTTTATACTAAACGAAATGTACTTTCAAAATTTAACTAAACGTTTGAAATAATCTGGTGAGTGTTCTAGTAATTTTTTCTTCAGTTGCTTTATTTTTATAATTGACACCGGAAATAGTACCAGATGTAGATGCTTAAAACTTTCCAAAAAACTTGATGGGTGTTTTTTCAAAATTGGTGGATGATTGATTATTTGTGAAGTCTGCTACTTATATATTATATTAAAAAAGTATTTTTACGAATCTAGGAATGTCTATTTAAAAAATGTACTACCGTAATAAGCCAAAGAAATACAGTAAATATGCAGTTTTTTAATTGTAGTCCATTGTATGTACTTGTTAAGCATTTGACTGAATATGTATTGCAATGGTTAAAAATATTGTCTTTGTGATTCTAATGTTTTCTTTGGCTTAGAACTTGAACATTTTTTCCATATTTCAATTAATTTGGTGTGTGGCTATCTACAATCAATGGTTGAATTCTACGCTAGAATAATTTGTAGTATATACTCATTAAATATTGACGATGGCTTCATAATAGTGTGCGTGGATTGCGTCAGTTTGAAATCAATTTTCCGAGTATCTTAGCGCAGGGGTTTTGCGATTTTAGGTCACCAATGGAAGCTAAATAAATAGTTTCTACCTAGTTTTAAGTAATAGCGTAAAAATTGTGACAAAAAAAAAATAATGTGATTTTGAAAAGTGAATTGTATACTAACTTAGAAGTAAGCTATAAAAACTAAGTTAACCCAACAAAATATATATTATATCAAAATACAATGGTGGGCTAGGTAAAGATTAATCAGAATGACACCGACTAACAAACTTTCACATTTATCATTTCTCATTTTTATTTTTTATTTTCCGACGGGCGACCAGGCCCAAATGAGGCGGGCGGATGAGAGTTTGAAAATACTGAACGCCAACGACAAAACCACCATCGGATTTTGGAAGAGCATCCGGGCCATCGCCTCGTCGTCCGCCCCCGGCAAACAGATCTCCGTCAGCATGCCCTCCATGAGCCTCACGCTGACCCCCGTCCCCTCGGTAACCATAAGCCCGGTCACCTCCGGGCCCCAGTGGAAGGACGAGTACGAATACAACGCTCTGGACAAGATCAAAAGCTTCGCCGAGAACGCTTCCATGAGCTTCTCGCCGACCAAATCCAAACCCGAGACCAAGAAAGATTTCAAGTTGATTCCGGTTAAACATGAAGCGAAAAACAAAAGCAACACCGTGTCCGTTATTAAACTCAACAGTAATACGATAAAAAAAGAAGACTTTATGGACAAAATTCTGGACACCTACTCCAGAATGGGCGAATTTGTTTCCGGGCAGTGTGATTGGGCCACGCCGGATAAATCTGAAGTAAAATCCAGCAAATTGGACGACTTGAAAGAATTGGAAGAGAAATATCTAAACGCAAAGAAAGATTTCATGTCTAGTAATTTGATGCTGATGCCCAATCTGGACACGCCGCAGAAGACCGCGCTCGAGGAAGCGAAGCCGGAGAACATTGTAGTCATAGACCTGGTCGATAATGACGAAGACCTCCCGGCAAAGCAGAAGGGAAAGAAAGCAATCGGAGAAGATTTATTGCCGGTATGTTTTGTCACCATAAACAGAAAATAAATATGCATATTTATATATCGCACTACTAAAACATTGCAAGGAATATTAATAACGTTGTGATGGTGATGCGAATGCGGTTAATATTAACAATGGTTGTCGGTGAATGCGTACGGGTGGGTGTCTCTGTCTCTGTCCTTGTCTGTCCCCTAATCTTCCGCACACTTAACACAGGGCTGGGGCGGTGCACTCGTGCCGACGTTAGAAAGGAACGCACGTATGCCATGAGGGTCTGCTAAAATAATATATCATGTATCACTCACATTGTTGCTATTTATTAATATTATTTCGAGGGTTGGTCCTCGGAATATATCTTCGGCACATAATTTAAAAAAAACAAAATGCATTGTTGTAAACATCATGTACAGAATAAAATGACTATCATTATTTGGTTTTGCATCTTTGTACATATAGCACTATCTATTACAATAAAATATTCTTTCTAAAATTATTATTAGCTTCTGTAGAAAAATTTTTATTCAAATTATAAATAGTCTGAGACTAGTTCGGAGACGCTGACTGGATTTATATTTAAATGACTTTCAAGGTTATTTTACTAGCAGACAAATTTAATCCAATTTTACTAAGTATTTCTGAGTTTTACCTTTTCCAGGGGACGGTTGTTTATTTTTCTTGTAGTGCGTACAATATCACGCGCAGGATTAACTTGAAGAAACTAGAGAGGAACGAGACGCATGTAAAACACAGTAAATAAACATTTAAAAGGACAACAACCATGGACTGACGGTACGTCTTCAGAAACGGCAGTTTGGAAGGGCAAATTGAAGTTTGTGAGCGGGATGGAAATAGTTTAGAAAATTAGAACAGCTTAATACGAAGGAAACGAAAAGATGCGAAGAGCCCGAAATGATAAAGGAATGATGCGGGGATGTTTGAGAAGAAATATTGCATCGATCTTACAGGGAACCTTGGAAATCCATCCATCCTCAGCGTTACAACCCTTGGTGGGTCCTAGCTGCCTCCAAGAAAGTCCTCCACGCTGCTCTGTCGCTGGCTACCATTTTCCAGTTTTGCTGCCCCAGGACCCGGCAGTCCGCAACGATGGCATCTAACCACCACAGTTTTGGTCTTCCGAGACTTCTTCTACCCATTGGGTCATTAAACAGACCCCTTTTTGGGGGTTCCAGATCACCCGTATGGTGTAGATGTCCCAGCCAGCGCAATCTGTTAACCTTAATAACTTTGACTACGCTGACATCCTGGTAAAAGTCATAGAGCTCGGTGTTGTATCTTTTTCGCCATGTTTGACCGTCATTAATGGATCCATATATTCGGCGTAAGATTTTTCTTTCAAATGTGTCTACTCTATTTTCGTTGTGCTTAGTTAATGTCCAGGTCTCAGAGGCGTATGTTAAGACGGTCTAATCAATATATTGTAGAGCGTGGCTTTAGTTTTTCTGGACAGTAGGCATGACCTCAATTGTCCAATGAGACCAAAGTAACTGTAAAGATTCTATTCCCAATCTCTACACTACTGTCATTGTCATATATGAATTGTTCCACCGCTTAAAATGTGTAGTTGGAAATGGTTTTGACAAATTTTAGCCGGTGGATAAGCGGTCGAGTGTTGGTTCTTCATACCCGACAGCAATAGCTAATTTTCATTGTGTGTAATACAAAAATTTTTTTTCTCCTGAATTGATTAGAGCACCAATTAAACGTGATTGCATGGGATGCAATTTATAATTTTTTTATTCTCCGTCGCCAACTAATATTTTAAAAAATTTTGTTTGCGCATTTGTGTTCTATTTTGATAAATGATAGCGTAGAAGAATGCTCGTCTATAAATCCAGTCAGCGAGGGTACCTCCGAGCTAGTCCGGTCTTTGCGGCGCTTGCCGCTGGCCTTTCATCATTAGACAGCCTACTCAATATTTAACGGCATCAGCTTAAGCATGGCTACACAGTGCACTGGTGATACACGCTTTGGTCTACCTTTAGCACAACTGACTTACACTCGAAAGTAGTAGGAATATTGATGCGACATGACATCGGTGTACCCATAAGTAATCAATTACTTTTGGTGTGGAATGTTTGCTTCAGTCAAGCTCAGCAAAGTGAATGTGTAAAGACGTGTTTTATACGCAATATTGTAATCCGTGGTCTTGTGACAATTAAATTTAAAAATTTTTATTACTCTGTGGTAAAATGGCGAACAATCAACTAACTGAAGAACATTTACGTCACTCCATGCTGTTTCGTTTTCGATCGGGTTTTGTGATGCGTATGGAGACGTATTGAAAGTAAATAAGTGCCAACATTGGTTTAGAAAATTTTCCGATGCTGATTTTAACTTGTCTGATAGCGATCGAAGTGGAGGGTTTGATAATGACGCTTTAAAAACACCTAGAAGCATATTTTTCTTAAAAGTCTATCAACAAGATGGCAAAAGGTCCTAGATAACATTGGAGATTAAATTGATTAAAAATAAAATTAAATGTAGTAAATAATTGATTACTTATGGGTACACCTAACATTATATGTATATGTGTACGCATCTCTATTTAAAAAAAATGCATTGCTTTTATACTATATATTAATCTGCACCACCAAATAATATGAATACTTTTTGATAATTAATTGATATTCTGCCAAAAGCATATTGTATAACATTTTAATGCTAAAAATGTTCTTAAGTTTTCACGGCCGCTCAGAACCTTCTGGTTTGTATCTTCTGGGGTGTTGTGCCGTGTTTTTATGACGTTTCGGATTCCATTGCAGGGTCCATCATAAGGGCCGATGTGGCGTCAGCCCTAATGATGGACCCTGCAATGGGATCCGAAACGTTGGCCAGAAAGGTCGTAAAAACAAGGTGTAATACCCCAGAAGACACAACAGAGGATTGTATTGTCGCCAATTTTAACATTTTAAGTTTGACAGTTTTGAAATTAATGAATTAAATCAATCAGCTCTAAAACATAAATAAATATTATCTCATTGATTGAATTCATTAATTTCAAACCTGTCAAACTTAAAATGTCAAAATTGACAGCATTAAAGTGTTATACAATAACTGTCAAGATACCGAATTAGGAATATTGCTATTTTCAAAATAGGGCCGTTTATTTCACCTAATTTGCATATACAGGGTGTCTCGTAGCTAGTCGCGAAAACTAAATATTCTTTACACTTTGGATGAAAAGTTGATAGTTACAAAGATAAGCGATATCAAATTTTGCATTAAAAAATGTTCTCAGGTTTTCACGGCCGTTCAGAATCTTCTGTGTATAGTTTTCTGGGATGTTCTGCTGTGTATATCTGACCTCTTTGACCGACGTTTCGGATCCCATTGCAGGGTCTATCATCGGGGCCGAAGGTTTGTAATGTGTGATGATCATGTTGTGCATTACAACACATCAGCCCTGATGATGCACTCTGTAATGGAATCCGAAACGTCGACCAGAGAGGTCAGACATACACAGAAGAATATCCTAGAAATGTCCCATTTTTTTTTTCAGTATCCCATCTAATTTTTGTAAAATATTGGACTATCATGAAAGTAATTTATATTGAATATCAAACATTAGTTTTGATACAAATCAAATAAAATAATTAAAACCTTGCCGGAATTTAAAAAAATTCTTTTTTTTTGGCAAAGTTTTTGTCATTTTATTTGACTTGTATCAAAATAAATTAATATTTGATATTCCATACAAGTTAGTGTAGTGATAGTCCGACGTTTTCCAGAATATAAGTCAAAAATATTTTTAAAATATGCAAAATTTGAAGTCGCTTATCTCCGTGTAACTACCGATATTTCGAATAAAGTGTTAAGAATATTTTCTATTCAAAATTGAATAAAGAAGCCTCCCCCAAAGTATTCGCTACCAATTACGAGACATCCTGTATAATTAAATAAATATTTCTGCTTGCAACTAAAAATGACCTGTTCGTTAAGCTTATATACTGTATGCAGGTAGGATCTATCATAAGGCTAATGTTGTCTCTCAACGCAGATCAATGGTTTTCGTCTGTCTCATTTTAATAAACTTGATGCTTGCCGATGTACAACCAACTGTGCACAGTCAAGTTCATTAAAATACATTAGATGACATTGTGTACGCTGTAAGAAGCGAGTTCATTGAATATTTTCTATAACATTGAATAGATGGAAAATGATTGTACAAACTAATAATTGCTTGTATTCCGAAAATAGCAATATTGGGATCTAAGATTGTAATGTCAACACTTAATAGACGAAAATAAAAATAAATAAACGAGGTGTAGACATACATGACGGTTAACCGTCAAAATATAAAAATAGTCTAATAACAATTCTCTTTTCTATGGTCCAACGTGAGAATGACAATTTTTCCATAATTTTTACATCAGGACGCTGTGGGAGAAGAAATTGATAAGTATGAATATATGAAATAATCTTTTTTTTATAAGCTTGAAATACAGCATTAGTACTTATTTGATGTAATTTTAGTCGAAACATGAAAATTGTGAGGTTGCGTTTGCGCCAGAGCGAAGCTCTGTCAGATCAGACCGCGTGAATGAGAAGGCATTGGAGAAATTGAAAGAAAAAAGACATCGGATACCGCATGTAAAGGTATTCACTTTGTGAAAATATACAAATCTCTTTATTTGAGTGTGACGAACACCGACATATACCTACGTCTTGTTTATTATTTATTTTTATTATCGTCTATTAAGTAAGTGTTGGGATAAAGATTTGACATCCCTATGTTGCTGTTTTCAAAATACGGGTGATTATCTATCTGTATGTAGATTTCAATCTACCAGATGCACAATGAACTTTGAAGACGTACAAAACATAATGTATTACTGATTTTTTTTAAAATATTTAATTAGATTATTTTATACTATGTGCATGTACATTCACACAAATAACTGCATGTCAAGAATATTTTAGCTTTATAATTAATAAAACATATATCGTATTATTACAATGATTAACCAATGCATGAATTACTTTTTGAAAGATGTCCAAAATTAACTCATTTCCATAATAAAACTGCCGCACTATCCGTAGAAATATTACCTATCGCAGAAAATTTCAATGCACAAATGTCGATCGTGACAAATAGGAAAACTCAAAAACCTTCTTTGTTAAATTTTTGGCCTTTGGAATTTCCCTAAAACTGGCTCAAAAATGTATTTCGACATATTCCTTTCAAAAATGTCCACGGACCTTGTGGATATAGATGTGTTTCGTAGTTTTTATGGGATTTCGATTAAACCCCACTGAAGAATTTACTTAGTAAATATCTAATTTAATAATAAAATAGTTTGTTTCAAAATGCCGGCTGTTCAAAAACATAAAAAAATCATAACTCGGCTAATAACAGGCCTAGAGATGAACGTCAAAAACTCTTGCATACACTGGTCTTGTAGCAAGTGCTGGAAGGAATATTTTTTAAATTTTAAATAATGTAATTAATAAAAATGGACTTTGTTACCACTTTTGTATTAAAAAATATCTACATGTTTGAGAGCCCATGGCTCCTTATAGGTACTTCATTATTATTAATTTCCCATATGTAATTTTTATATTTTGATGGTCTATACTTCGATTTTTGATTTTTAATTTGTTAGTATACAATTGTATTCTGACGGAGGGGCCATGGGCTCTGGAACATGTTGATATTTTTCAATACAAAAGTGGTGAAAATAAACTTTATTTTTATTAATTATATTAATAATGTATTCACAAAATTATTTTGCTCTTTTTGAAGAAGTTTTAAATAATTTATTAGATGTCCTTGTATTAAGAATGCTTACCAGTGTAGTGATGGAGTGATAGCCACGACATTTATGCGTGTGTGTGACAAATGACTACTGTTAAAGTTGCATAAAAAGACAATATTAATTTTCAATGCATTTATAACATAGAAAACGTTTATTCATCATGTCTAGGACCATCTATTAGGGTCAATAATGACCTGTTGGCGGCCGGTTTGTTAAAAAATAATATAAAATAAAAATGTCCCCCAATAAAATACGTCAGAAAGTTGCATTAGAAATAGCGCATTAGGATTTGCAACGTTTTTATGCACTTTCACATTTACCTTCTGTTTTCTTTCAACTTTAATAGTACTGTGGTCGATGCCATGCGTCTCCAAGACCTTTTAAAAACCAAAAAAGATTATCCTTACGTGCAGATAATTCTTTCCCTCATTAGCATTCTACGATTTTCCCTCGTTTCAGAAGAAAGTTAACGCAAAAAACCAATGATTAAATGTCACTCTTCCAAATAAACCCGGAAACTGCGCAATTATGTGATGGAGCATTATAATTCTATCGTAGCGGATCAAAAATGTCCAAAGTGGATAGGGTGTTCAACATAACAAAACTAATACATTCTTGCAATAACAGCATTATTTATTTGTAGTACATTACGTATCGACTAATTTAAATTTAATTTATTTAAATATTTAAGTAAGTACTTTTATAGTATATATTTTTTTAAATTATATCAAATTACTTGTAGTGTATTTTCTTTTTTATTATTTTGTTTCACGCATTTTTGTTGTCATATTTTTTTTTGAATTTTCAAAAAATGTTGGTATAATTTTGTACATTTTTCTCTTTGTTTCATGTTCACTTCTGCGACTCGTCTGCGTGAACCCCGAATATTGTAACGATTTTGTGTCGCAATCGAATTTAAAATCTTGCCGTCGATTTTTTAATGTGAATGAATGTAGGCGAGGAGAAAGAGACAGGAAGACTTGGAAAAACAAAGACAGGAAGACCAGTCGCGGAAGCAACAGGTTTGTTTTGGGAATAATTCAATTCCTGTCTTTTTTTTTTTTTTTTTTTACTTTTCTTACCACGTATTGTTATATTCCCGTCATGTGAGTGCATGATTCTCTCCCTCGGCTGGTAAAGTACTGAAATGTCCGAAATGCATGCCTATTTCTTTAATTTACTGTCAAATTGTCATCTGTTAAATGCTTGTTGTTTTTTTCTATTGATCAATTCATGTATTAAAATATTATGGACCTTAATAAATATGGTATACGTTAACCTAGTTGTGACGTATGCGTATTATATAATTTGTGAAACAGTGTGATTTCAAATGTTAAATCTATGGTTTCAGGGTAAAATTGCTCGTCAGTTTTGTCGAAAAATATTGCAAATACAGTTTTTACAATTACTGATTATTATTATTTTTTTTTTTTTTGTCAAATTTCTCATAACTTAGTACATTTTTTTTAAAAATAGAGATGCAAACATAAAATATGTCGCATCATTATTCTAACTATTTTAAAAATAAGCTAAACGTTTGTGTTATGAAAATAGGAGTAACTTGCTCGTGATTGGAATGGGGCTCGAATCACGGCCACCAGATCGCTAGGCGAGTGTCATGATCACTACACCAACAAGCTCTCAAGCTAGTTTACTATTATCATCATTATATTCATCCCCTTGTCCTAGTAGGCTTAGAGGCCCAAAGACTCGACAAGGTGCTCCCCGGGGGTCTTGCGTTGCTTCCGTATGAGTCAACCAGTCCAGACCCATTGTGTTTTCATACACATTTCGTTGTTTCTCCCAGCTTAATCTGGGGCGACCCACCGGCCGTCTTCCTTCCGGGGTTGCCAGCAGGATTCTTCTTGGTATTCGTTCCTCTGGCATTCTTAGCACATGTCAAAGGGTCCCCATGCTGAGTGTCTTATGTTGGCACTTCTCACTCTGTCCATCAGTGTGACTCCCACTACGCCTCTTATAAAACTCATCTCGGCAGCCTGGATCCTTGCTCTCGCTCTGCCTGATAAAAATTTGATGGCCATATATTAGGGTGGGCCTATACACACATTTACTTACTATCATAAATAAATTAATACAATGTTACACAATGTGTTCAAATGAAATATCATTTTCTATGGCCTGTGTCGATGGAATGAAAGAGAATGAGATACATCTCAGAGATGTAGTTGAGATTAGTCTCATAAATCTCAGAAATCAGCTTGAGATTGGTACAAAGAGGAAAAACTCAAAACACGTGTACATTATGATGGATATAATGGTGACGCACGGCATGTCATCTAAAACCATAAATACCTATAACTACTTATTCTGAAAAGTTAGACCAGTAAAAGGCACATTAAATTATAATCTTTTTACCGTTTTACCTGCTACTGAATAGATTCATACTCTCTCAACAGTACATGAATGTTCGATATGTTTGATGTATAATAAGCCTGAAGCGAGACGCAAGAAGTGAATCCTCAAAGCAGGGTGTGACTATGAAGAGGTTTTCTTTCTGTGAACACGAGCTATTGCATTAATTTATATGGTTACTTTTTGGTGCAACATGATTATTTTAATTAAAACCAAATTGAACTTTGTAATGCGTACACGTTGAGTTAAATTTGACATGACTATAGTTTGGAGGGGAGCAGTCCCTCTCATCGTCAGGTGTAATTTATAACTGACCTAAATACAGAAATTATGAAAAAGCAATGTTACTTACAAAAGTCTCCGCTTCTCTACTCAAAATTTTTCATAATTTCTGTATTTATGTTAGTTATAAATTACACCTGATGATGAGAGGGACTGATCCTCTCGAAACTATAGTCGTGTTAAATTTAACTCAACGTGTGCGCATTACAAAGTTCAATTTAGTTTAAATTAAAATAGTGACCAATTACAACTGTTTCATTTTGACACGTACAAGTGTTTTCACGGTCATAACTAATTTTTGTTGCTGTTTTTGTGTCATGGTAACACGCTTCATTGATGTAAAATCATTTTATGTTAAAATATATAATTTATTCTCACTCTCAATTAAAATTCAGATTTCCAATTAAATTTGGGATTACATCAGCAAAATGTTATGCTTTATTATTTACCCTGAAACCATAGAAAATGAGAACTAGTCATTACTTTGATATTGATAAAACATTAACCATTTTATATAATATTTATATGCATAAAGAAGTGGAAGTCTTAGATTAGATAGTATAGTGCTTAGAAATATGTATTAGAATATAAACCAACATAACTTTACAGTCTTATCTTTCCAATAGGTGATCGCTTTATCCTTCCAATCCCTCCTATCTCACCTAACCTAACCCGATAAAATATTTACGGAGCTTTAACCATACGAAAACTAAATATTGTAACATCTTTTTTGTTCCCATAATTACAAAAATTCATGTCCTTAGGTTCGAATGCTGTGAACGTTAACATCTTTTCGATTGCATTCTTAAGTAATTTCAAACCATAACCTTTATAGTATGAATTTGTTTTATTCAAAACTAACAGGTACTAGGGGTTTAGGCGATCCCGGTTGTTACTGCTAGGCCCTCCAGCGGGTCTTGCCAATAAAAAAACAATTTAAGAGGTGACACCACCATAAATTCAAATATTTTTAACATAACTAATGCCCAAAAAAATATTTTAAAGAAAATATTCCTTACACTTTGGTTGAAATGTCGAAAGTTACAGGGTTAAGTAACATATCAAAATTTGCATTTTTTTTCTGCTTATTTTCAATAAAACGCTGGATCATCCGCTGCAGTAACTTATATGGAATATTGAAAATTCATTCACTTTAACCCATTCCATGTCCAAGATACAACAGGTTAACAAAAGTCAAATAAAATGACAAAAACCTTAAAAAAAATTTTTTCAAATTTCTGCTAGGTTTTAATTATTTTATTTAACTTGTATCGAAGCGAATATATTCAATACAATTGACTACAGTGTAATGTTTTATAGAAGATGATTCTGAAATATTGAAGACAAATAAATGAAGTCGCTTATCTCTGTAACTGTCGACATTTTATTCAAAGTGTAAAGAATAATTTCTATTCAAAATTTAATGAAGAAGAGTCCCTCAAAGTTTGCTATCAGCTACGAGACACCCCTGTATAAGTACATTTTAAGGTTTCATATCTCCAGATTTTATATTATTTGTGGCGCAATTTGAGGACATTTAACAAAATAATTTAATTTTATAAATTATTAGGTTTTATAAAATAGATTAAATAAATTCTGCCATTATTATTTTTTTTTTTAGGAAAGGGAACTGAAAAGACAGCAAGCCGTAATGCTTAAGGAACAGGTAATCCTTATTTTATAAAATAGCTGTTCCTTCAACTTACTTACACACTTTTCCCGTGGGGGTAGGCAGAGCGGATAGAGGATAGAGATATACAGGATAGAGCGCCACACCTTCTGTCCTGATATACAACTCTCGCCTCATCCACATTCATACATTTTCACATGCAAGCTCGACAAGTCTACTTTCGTTCCTCTTCTGCCAGCCCCAGGCTTCACTTCCATACGTCAGTGCTGGTATCGGCGTTCTTTCAAAAGATCATGAATATCTCCTGGGACTCCCAAAGTACTCCCTATTTGTAATTTGGGCATACGTAATTTTTTATAGTATGGTGAGTAACGGGCAGGCTTAGTCCACCATATTTTAAGTTGACAGTCAAGATAGTTTTTCATTTTTCATCAAAAAATTCTACTAATATGGATGATATCTTTTTTTAATATCAGTAATGTAAAATATAATGAAATGTCTTTTAACAAATAGAGTTACATTAAAACCCCGATAATTCAAAATTTTAAAGAAACACTCACAAGTCGCAAGATGTTAATTTCTTACTAGATTAACACTGATATAATTCGAAAATTATTTTAATTAATAATTAATTATAATAGGTTTTAGCCCATTGCGCCAATTTTTTTTTTAATAATTCACAGTATTTTGTTCTGAAATTGCAACTTCACAATAATAATGTGTTTTCTTTAATATAAATAAAAATATATTCAGAAACTAGATTTGCAGTATCACGAAGGGGAATTTCGATATCTAAAAAAAACAAAATGGCGGACCAGCGAATTTTATTTCTAATTTTTATGGAAAATTTTAATCGTTCATACATAAAAATTTACAAAAATTTAATGACATTTTGTTTTTTTTATCGTGGTGTGGGGCCTTAATCAAGTCTTTTTAGGCTGCTTTTATAGAAGATGTTACAGGGTTTTCGTGAAATTTTTAACCCCCCCCCCCCTCCCGTGTTAACCCATACTCCACGTTATAGAACCAAATTATTTTTATATAATTTCAATTAATAAAAATACGTTCAACTTCCTTACGATCAAATTCAATTTCACGATGCCACATTTTTTAAAAATTAACCCACCACCCTGTCACAATTTCGCCAATCCCTCCCCTTCCTAAACCTGTGACTTTGTTTAATGGAAGCCTCCTTATTCTAAAATTATGTTGGGTTGAATTTGAAGATTTTTTTTCAGAATAACCTAATATGTAGTTTGCCTTTTCGTGACATATCTTCGCTACATATTTAATCAGAGCTTGAAGTTCACATTTTCAAACCAAATTTTGAAACGGTTAAATATTGTAGCACTGTGTACATATATTTTTCAATGAATGAATTTTGTTAGAATTTTTCTACTAGCCATAGATAATGTTTTAGATGTAGAGGAAAAATGTTCTCTTTACCCGCACGTAATTGGATTGGACAGTAAATTTTCAAATAATAATTCATTCTCACGTCACGTTGAATACGGGCATCCCAAAAATATATAAAGATGTATAAATTCAATGTTTATTGTTATCAAATTAAAAAAGATAAATGTATTTGTGAAATTACAAAAATCATTTCTTATTTTATTTGGGTTCATTTTATGCTAGTGACGGTCAAAACCATTATTTAAACCGGTTACACAGTATTCGTTATTTGTGACTTGTGTCTGATTGTACGGATTATTGGTGACTGATTTTTCAAAATTACACGATACACTAGACCAGTGTTTACCAAACTATGGGTCGCGAGCGGATATTAGGTGGGTCGCAGTCACAACACCGCGCAACACTTCTCGTTCGGGTCGTGTCGTGTTTATTATAGATAACAAAGTGCATCCAGATATCAATGTAGTGTCTGCAATTTTCACTCAGTTGCCAACTTCGAAGAAGAGATGAAAAATTTCAACAGGATAAACTGGATTTAAAATCCATTTCAAGACAACATACCGACTGAAATGTCAACAAAAGCAAGTGAAGAGCTTATTGATTTATCAGAAGATACGACGCTGAAAAATACTTTTAATCGCAAGCAATTAGCAAAATTCTGGCTTTCAGTTGCTGACACTTATCGCTGCTGGTCTGACAAAGCGATGAAAGTCCTCCTCCCCTTCACTACCTCATGTGAAGTGAAATTTTCTGCCATGGTTTATATTAAGACTAAATATAGAAATAAATTGGACATATCGAGTTCACTGCGATTAAAAGTGACTAAAATTGAAGTCTAATGCTAATGCTGTTATGACAAAAAAGAGGCATGCTGTTATAACAAATTCATCATTCCCATTAAAATATCACATATTAATATTTTTCATAATTAAAAATTTCAATTATATTTAGAAGTTTTTCTTTTTTTCTTAATTGAACAGTCTTTCGTGTGGTTACAATATGAATTGGGAAAATGTGAGGCAGGAGGTGGGTCCCGAAATTAAAATTTTCTTTTGGTTGGTCGCGGTTCTGTCAACTTTGGGAACCACCTCACTAGACAACAGTTAACTCTCAGTTACATAATTTAAACAATCAGATGCAAATCTCAAATAACGGTTATTGCGCAACCAGTTAAAATTATACTTTTCACCATCAATAATTCTATCTTAATATCTGACTTCATTCTTTGATTGTTGTCAATTTTTCAACATAATCTTTGACATGTTCGGCGGTACAAGGTTTGGAGAATATGGGGGGTATTCAATGCGTACTCCTCCTCCCAATCCATCTATTGGGCAGATTTTCAACCCCTCAACTAGTGGTGTTAGAATTAAAACCCCTCCTTGTCATAAAATAATATAGGTTTTAAAAAAGTAAAACTGATGGCATTTTGAAATTCCTGTTTCAAACGTAAATACGTATTTTTTTGGGTCACCTGTATTTGTCAGTTGTTGTTGAAGAGAATTTTTACCATGTACAGCTAAAAACCTCAAACATTTTGTGCAAAATTAGATGGGTTATTAGCGTGTGTATGTGTGTGTGTTTTCTTTAGATGCGTTTTTGAATGCAATTTTTAAATCAACTTGGTTGCTGGATTTTCAGGTAACGTTAATCCCTGTTATTTGATTATTTATTTATTAGTATAATGAAAATTTGGCTACGCTAATGTATACAAATACATTTCGGAGGAATGCCTGAAATATGAACTCGGTATTTAGTATATTTATAGAGACGCAATAGAGACTCGATTATCCGGACCTCAGTTACACGGATTCGAGATTATCCGGATAATCAAGGTACAATCAATACTCTGCTGCGTTGCAACGTCTGTTTTTAAAAATTCCAAAGCGTAAGAGAGTGGAGTTATCATTTAAAGATTTTAGTAATTTAAGAAAATATGTAGATATGTACATACAAAAGATTCATTAAAAATTAGTGCCGCCTAGGACACTAAAAACGATTAATGCTTATATTTTATTAATTATTGTAAATAATGTTCAGTTTATTACTTTTATATAATAACAAAGGTTCTATCTAAGTTACTGACCTAAAAAAATTGCAGTCTAGAGTACACATTCTGATATAAATGAATAATAAAAACCCACATTCTTGTAAAAAAAATGCCGAAATATGCATTTGCAGTGAATGTGCTGCCTTAATAAACACTGGTTTTGGTTGATAAGTTTAATTCCTTTTTGTTATTTTTAATAAACACCTAGAATTATGTGTACGCAGGCGAGGTACGTTATCTCTCTAGAATAATAATACATATGTAGGTACATATCAATGGCTAACGGGCAAAAAGGAATAACCGCCATTTGACAAACTTTACGTAAGAGAAGTTAAAAAAATCATCATTTTGAAATGATTAAAAGCTCTATTTATAAATTTTCAAGATTTCGGAAGCAATAAAAATCTATGGTCTTTTTTAACTTTGAACCTGTCTCCTGTAAAGTTTGTCAAATGGCAGTTACCCCTTTTTGCTTGTCAGGCATTGACGTGAACAAAAATTGCTTTTCTTCGCAATTCAGTTATCCGGATTTTGGATTATCCGAATGTCCTACGACAATAATTAGTCGGGTTAATCGAGTCCCTACTGTATTCACATAATTCAGTTTACCGGACAGGAAAGGTTTAAATCTCCAGAAATAGAATAATAGAATAGCAAGAAACGTAATAAAATAAATGAGCATTTTGTGTATTTTTGATGTGATGGCGTTACGATGTACATGTTTTGGTATTGTCTGTTGCGACGCCTGTAGCTGTACATGGCGGAGGTGGGCAAGCAGAGGGAGCTCATATACACTGTGGAATTGGTACGTGGCTACATGACGCACGTACGGTGTTGCATGCTCACTTTACTCTTCATTTATTCTCCGCTGTTAGAATGGACTTGTGTGAATATCGGTGCTTTGATTTTTGTTGTCTGTTGTATGTTGTGTGTTTTATTGTTGTTTTCTTTGTATCCACTTATGTAATTGTACGATTACGCGTTTTTACCCCTCCTATTTAAAGTGTCGTAACTAACAAAGAGGCCGCTTTTACTTTTTATTTTGCTTTATTTGATACATATTTTAAACGGCAGTAATTTTTTATTTTATTTTGTACCCTCTTATGTGACAAATAAAGGGTGCAAATCAAACCAATTGACGACTGGTTGTAAAATATATTAATGAGAGGTCCGATGGTGCTCTCTCTCGCACTTACGCATCTTACGGGTCAGTAGACCTCTCTCTATTTAAGAAAGACAATCTAATTAGTTGTCTCCCTTACCTAGCACAAGAGTTAGTTTGTTTTTGGAGAGGTACAGTGAAAAAAAATGTACTAATTATAGTATTAATAGACGAGAGTAAAATAGTGTAATAAACTGAATCTTAAGTTGAATCTGAATCGTAAGCCGTGCGTTTGACGCACATTGTTTTGTTGTGTTTGTGTTTACGGATATAAATTTATGAATCGTTTAATAGGTTTGTCCGTTCATTCAAAACCAGAGCAAAATTGTAACAAAGTTTAAACATATGTTTTTGTTTTCAAAGGCGCGAGCACAGACCAACGCCATCTAGCATCGGTGTATCGTTTCACAGAAGCAGCGGCATCTATGAACCAATATGGAAAATCAAATATGCCTTCAGGAAAGATATTATTATAGATATTAAATATATTAATAGATATTAAATCAATTATCATTTTGAGAAGTATACATTTGTTTATTATGTCGCCTTACCAATCGCCATTCAACTTGATGAAATGAACGTTATGTCCACTTCATTCCAGCAAAAGTTTGAAAGCAAACGATTATTTAGTGAACAACAAAGGTCTAAATGACATACGTATTTACAACAAAAGAACATTGACCAAACAGCGCTCAAAACACACTCTTCACCAAGTGACTCATCAACTGCGCATATCGCCGTGGACCGCAAATATCTCCGAACTCGCATTTTTTGTATCAAACCAGCAATAACTTCTAACTTCAGTTGGACGGTATATACATACATATAATTGCCGAGTGATTCGTCAATTACAATAATTTACACAATATTAGGATAATCAACTATTTAAGTATGTAAGTTTACAAAAAATGAGGAGGTTTTTTTTTCCTCCTGAAAAATGTACATTTATGAAGATTTTTTTTTTTAATTAGAGATGCGAACACGGAATATGTGTCACATCAATATTATTACTATTTTCATACTAAGCTAAACGCTTGTGCTATGAAAATAGGACCAACTTGCTGGTCTGGAGTGAAACCGGGTTCGAAACCGCGACCTTTGGATCACGAGACGAGAGTCCTAACCACAAGACCAACAGGCTACTCGTGTTCACGGTCAGATAGCAAATTATCGACAACGTGTTTGCAGCGTTGAGTATCCCTATACTGATATTATGATTTATTACCGTAGTCGTCATTTTGTATGGGTCCGACTACATTTCATAATACTTTACAGGTAGATTCTTGCCTAAATTATGAGTGAAAAATGTTCAAGCAACAATGTCCTTATATCAATAGTTATGGTGGTAAGCGACTTCAAAGTTTGCATTCTGTCAGAAATGTATCAAATAACGCAAAATACTAGAATAACTATAAAGAACCTATTTATTATTATAGTTAGGATTTTTATAAAGGAGGGGTCGACATACCGCAGTTTGAGATCTCCAATGCGATTTGAGAGAAAATTGAAATATTTTATCTTCGCTTACTAATATCACGTATTATATTTAAAGAAAAATATTCCAAATGGTGTAACTGGTTTGGAACAGTGTATTTATTATATTAATTAAGCACATAAAAAATTAAATTCTCGCTAAAATTACGGTTAATGTTTTTTTTTTAATTACCTACATCTTTGAATCCAGTTAGGGCCGGTTTTTTCGAGTTGGATTAAAGTAAAAGTTAGTTTAAAGCATAGATTTTTGCATTCTCCACCAATCAAACGATCCGTTTCCGTAAAAATCTACGCTTTAAACGAACTTTTATTTTAATCCAACTTGAAACAACCGGTCCTTAGTCAAGTATTGTCCTATAGTTAGTATTATTTGCATGCATGCAGTTATTTTTTATTAATGGTTGCACGGTTGAGTTCATGTTTTTGCATTGATTTTTACACTTTTAAATGTCTGCTTAAACGGTTCATTTTCACACAATTTTATTATATTTTTCAACTCGTGATATCATCAAACATTAAATAAATGTTTGGTAGAAAAGATATTATCGTAGTAATCTAATTACCACATGATCTAAGAATTATTAATAAAATTTTGTAGAAAAAAAGACGATGAGATCTATCTAAAGATCTATCTTTGTCTCCCACTATTTTATAAGATATTTTTAAAATTGTTTTACTCATACTTAAATAATAATATGCATATGCGGAGGTAACGTCTAATAAGACAATGGAATCGTAGTCTTCTTGAAAGTCAGTAGCAAAATTTCAACAGTTATATTACCAGAGTCGTTTTGTAAAGATATTTTAGCTAATATTAATATTTTCAACATTTAAAGCATTAACTTTGTGGTTAGACATTATAACAAAGTGTTAGTTAAATTAGTATAAACCACTACCAGATTTTCGGTCTACCGGTTTCGAGACGTACCATCTCTTCGTCGGTCCATAGTATTGTTAAACTTTCACCAATATTTATCACATGCGTGTTAATCTTGTCAGAGACAAGCGTGCACGTTAGTGCCTACATAACTATCAGGAATCTACGAGGGAGAGAGAGTGAGAGGGGGCGGGGTCTAATGTGGGTGTTACCAAATCTTTTGTGAAAGTTCAATTGAACATTATTCACCGCTTCTCTAATGTAAAAAAATTCTAAATTATTTAATTTTGAACCTTTATTATTGGTATTTAATATTTTCACCTGTACACATTTTGGTCCTGATGAAGAGACGCATACGTCTCGAAACCGGTAGACCTTAAATCTGGTAGTGGTTTATACTAATTTAACTAACACTATTATATTTTAGCTGTTTACAACAGGTGTCACTTAACCATACTTTTCTTAAATTTTGGCTTTTTTTAATATTAGGTTTAAATTTTAGCACCAAAGACGTACCAGCAGGAAGATGATTTTTTTAACCGCTTTATATAAATACAGTGGGCCCTCAATATTTGTCCATGTTGATGTTTGTCAAATTTGATGTTCGTCCCACCTTATACACACCGGTGAATCATCCGGAACTGCTGATGAACCATCAGGACTAGGGAATGCAATCCCGAGTCGGGATTGCCCTTTCGGGATTCCTCGAAATTAGAATTTCCAATCCCGCGGGATCCCGAATACTTTTGTGTTTTGTTTGTTTATAGAGCTGAATAGCAATTTACGACAATGCCTTGCATTTTTATATCAGCCATTTTAATAAAATGCTAATTATTAATCATTGCATTAAAGTTTTTATAGGCGTTTTTCCAAGCATCAATCAGTCAATGTAATAGAGTAAAAACTAATAACTAGTAGTAGTTTTTCTTACAATTGCATTCCCTAATCAGGACATTAATCACCAGAATTGACATTACCTGATGTCATAATGGAGGGTGACCCTCTTTCCTAACCTCTATATAAATAAAATAATGGCGATCATTGTTTTTTTTTCATCCAAAATTGAATTTTTTTCATCCGAAATTAACATTTCGAGACTTACGGATTTTACAAATTTCGAATTATCGGGGTTCGAATTAACGGGGTTTTACTATAGCATTTAATAATTAATGATGCATAATTAAAATGTATTTGCGATGATTTTCGAGATCGATATTTGAGATTTTTTGCTTAAAAGTAAATTGGCAAAATCGGAACTGCGAACAGGTTAAACCATCTTTAGTTAATTTCTATGAGAAAAATTGTTTGATATTCAATCTTCCCTCGAGAATGGATTAATGATGAATATTGAGGGTCCACTGTACTTGAATATATTAATGTATAAGCACATTAGATTTATTTTTTGCAATAATTTCACAGATGTTTGAATATTAATTTCTTTCTTATGATATCTATAAAGGTCTGTTACGATGCAGTACTATATGTTGCAGAGTTGTAGATATATTTTCATAAAGCCAAAGAATATAGTTAATGTTTAATTTCAGCTTTATTTTCTAATATTACTAAAATATCGAATTTTGATTCATTTTCTTTGCTTCATTGTAGACACAAACATCATTAACTATTGTAAGGAAAAATTTCCATCTAGATATTTCGTCCTTGTCTAAAATTGATTTGGCTTCTTTGAAATGTAAAAAATGCCAAATTGCGGCCCTGGATGCGTTCCTCGATGATGACCACGTTTCTTCATTCTGTTGTCTACAGGAGCGGGAGAGGCGACGCCAGCACATGGCGCTGGTGAAGCAGCTGGACGGGCGGAGGCGGTACGAGGAGCGGGAACGCCGCAAGCACCGCCTGCTGCTGGACAAGCTCACCCTCAAGGAGAAGAAACTGGAGCAGCGCAAGAAGGAGCTGGAGCTGTTGAAGGAGTTGAGGTTGGTTTATCTAAGAAATGTAAAATACACTGGATTATGTTTTTACATGATTTTTGTACAACACGGTGCAAAAAATTAAGATAATATTAGAGCACCATCTAGCAGATGGCAATCAAATGATTTGTGGAGTCTTGGGAGGGCGCCGTCCGGTGCTCTTTGAATTTTATTTAATTTAGTATGAAACAAAGGCTTGAAAAGGGAAAAATCTCTATTATTTTGTTACCTTTTTTGTGACTCATTTGTGACTATCTGTGATCAAAGGGAATGTACCTCCCTTCAGATCTGTTGAAGGATCAAACTGTGAATTAATTTTGTGTGAAAGTGTGGCAAAGGGAAGTACGATACTTCTCTTCTGATCTGAATAGAGTCATAATTGTGATCAAGTAGAATCATCTGCTTCCTCCACCACTCCTGGATATCTTAAGTGGTAATGTGGTAAAAGTGATTTCGTACTGAATTTAAACTAAAACTGAAGTTTGATTAAAATTTTAACAAATAGTCCTATATACACAAGTTAAGGTACAGATACACATGCTTCTTTACTGGCATGCTAATGAGCATGCCACTAATAAGCATGCCCTAACAACTGTACACACTTGCTCATTACTGGCATGCTCATAAATAAGCATGCCCAAAGCTAACAATCAAACACACATGCTTATTAGTGGCATGCTCTTGTCATAGAATAGAGACGCTCTTGTTCAAAATGGAAACTTTGCAAACTGAAATAGAAAATTCAAGTGAACCAATAAATCAAAAAAGTTCCCGAGTTTCCATCCGCACATTTTTGATTTTAGTTTATATAATTTTTATTGTAAGATTTGAATCATTCATGCCTATTAATAAAGTTTCGTAAACATTATTTCTCACTATATTATTTTTACACAACGGTGACCGAGTATTCCACAGACATTCGTGATTCCTATAATAAGTTACGAAAAGTAATGTTTTATCATCTCCCCAACGCGCCATATTTGTTTCATCTGTCGCGGACTGAGAAGATCGCATTGATAATGCCGCGAATGACATAAGCATGCTCATAAATAAGCAAGTCTGTTCACACATGCTCCAAAGATACCCCTTCTCTATAGTGAATGACAGTGGCATGCTTATAAATCAACCGGCGGTTGATTTATAAGCATGCCACTAGGTGGCATGCTCATTTCTAGCAATGTGCGTACACACATGCCACTAATAAGCATGCCACTGTCAAAGTCGATACTGCGCATGCTCACTTGCCACTAAAGAAGCATGTGTATCAGACGCCTTAAAGACACTTCTTCAAGTATTTAAAAAAAAGTGTAGTATGCTAAATATTAATGAATTGTATTTTTTGATATTCTGGATTTTTACACAATGAAACACATCTCCTACTTTTATTTATTTTACTGTAAAATAAAACACAAATCAATTTTTTTTCTCCATTTTATTAGATTATACAATCTACATGTTTTGAGAACAATGTTCTCTGCTTCAGGATTATTTGTGTACTAATCCTGAAGAAGAGAACATTGTTCTCGAAACATGTAGATTGTATAATCTAATAAAGTGGTGAAAACAGTCATCTGTGTTTTAATATAATACAGTAAAAGCTCGTTAATACAAACAACTATAATTCGAAATTCGGTATAATTCGAAAAATTTAATGATATTTTATCCCCCTCAAATGAATTTTCATACAAAATGCTTCCTATAATTCAAAAAAATGGCTAATTCCAAATACGAAAAAAATTTCAGACAAAATTATGAAATTTGACACAAAAGTCATGTGTAAATGTTAACATTTTCTCACCATTTGCTAGTGTTTTTATACCTGCGCTGACGGAAATGACCGCTCACAGGCCTTTGATCATCTGTATGACAGTAATAAAAGTCATAAAACATCCCCAACTGGCCGGTGGCCGCGCGCACAAGGTAAGGCTGTGTAAGGGTATGCGCGCCGCGCGGCGAAAAAACGCTGCAGCATAATGTCGCACCGCAGTGTTGTAACAAAGGCTTTTGAATTGTAGTGCGCACACTTAGCGGCAAAATAACGCAGCGGCGAAAAATCGGTGAAATGTTACAACTCTCTTGCGGCGCGGCGGTCAGCGGCAAAAAAACGCATCTTTTTAAAGTCATGACCGTGCGCGCTACGCGCTGTTTCGCTGTACCATATATTTTATGTGAAAGAACAATGGGCTACAAGCAATAATTCTGCTGATCTAGATGAAGATTTTAATATTGAAATGCTAATTACGAAAGTTGAAAGAAGACCACCATTGTATGATATCACTTCAAAAGAATATAGTGATAGAAACATTAAACATTTCTGAATGGAGTATTTTTATATGTGATAGAAGGTCCAAATAGTTTTAAAAGTTCATAAAAACATTCTTTATTCATTCAATAGTATTAGAAGAATTTTTCGTTAAGTTTACTAAATATTTTAAAGAACTGCCCACAAATGATCAGCGGCATTATGCCATAGTGCGCGTGCCTGCTGTTTGCGTGCTGCCTGCGGCGAAAAAACCTGCGACATTTTGACGCGCGGCGAAAAAACGCTAGTGCGCGCGTACCCTTATGACTGCTGTTATGATATCCCGCCAAAAGACGTGATTAGTTGAAGTTTTTTCGCCAGTTTTGGAGTTTTAAATTGTTACATCTTTGTGTTTTATTAAGATTGAAAATATATCGCGTGAAAACATTATGTCATTGACTTTTTTTTGTGCTTTTATCAATGATTTCCGTGAAAACTTTCGATATTTTAGTCTCTTCATTTACGATTTTAATATATTTTTTGTTATTTGACAAGTGTGGAGAATATTAGACATTTTATTACGTTCACGTGTTAGATTTTAGTTATTTTCGCATTTTATTTTGACTAGTGTTTCGTTTCAAATTAAAATGGCATCAGTTCGCAGCGCGTACAAAACTTTAACTATTTCTATGAAAATGGATTTGATTAAAGACGTGGACAGAAAAATTGAGAAATAAGGGCAAGATTGCGTAAAATATGGTGTCGCCAATTCGACTGTTTCAACTTTTCAATTCTAAAAAATCGCGCCAAAATTGAAAAGCGCAGTGAAGTGATATACAATATTTGCTGTTTTCATTTTTTCTGTTTTAAAATTGAATTGATGTCTCAAGATCACATATCAAAGTAAATTATTTTAATTTTATTGAAACAAATGACGAAAATGAATGCAATATTGGTCAAATAAATGTGTTTAAAAATACATGTTAAAGAATGCATTTGTTTGTACACTTGGAAATGTTTAGAAAGTATGTTGATGGTTTAAAAACTTCCTACTAATTCTACTTCCCTAATTCGAAATTCTAATTTTTTTGTTGAATTTCGGTCCCCTGAATTTCGTATTAAAGAGCTTTTACTGTAATAATGTCACCACAAAGTTCAAGCCTTCATATAGAAGAAAAAATATTCTTCGAACAATTATTTTACTGTAATTCTTTACAAAGTTTTTTTTTTTATACGCAGTATTATGTGGAACCTATCTACATATCTACCTACCATGTAAAAAAAAAAATTGTTTTATGCTTTTGTCAAAATTGTAATCTGTTGCAATCTTTGTAGGATTCGGGGTACTAATTAAATATCAATTTGCGATGAATGTAATTTTTTCAAATGATTTTCACTTGACTAGTGATGATTTAAAACACGGGTAAGGTTTTTAGCCTTTGCTTAACTTGCAGAAAACCCCAGGAGGACTCCACCCTGTCGGACCAGAAGCCCCTGCCGACCTTCAACCGGATACCCGGTCTGAAGCTCCCGGGTCAAGCCATGGCCGACATCCTGATGGTGTTTGAGTTCATCAACAACTTTGGACTGACGCTCGGATTTGGTAAGCGCGGAAATCGTATTTATGATTTGTCTCTAATTGATGTACCGATTGAAATGAAAATGCGGCGAAATTCGCTCAATAAGTTCACTTTTAATAAATTTCCCCGCCAAATAAGTTTAAATTCTTCGGTCCCGAAAATATTCCGTACAAGTTGACTATTTATTTTAGACTTAATATGTTTTCAGCTTATTTTCGTTTCTCGTCTATGTAGTAAAAATATTTATAACAAAAATCAATATATAAATACAAATAAATAAACAAATAAATCTTCATAGCACTAAATGTTCAAAGTTTTTTTTGTGAAACATTGTGGAAATTCATTTTAATATGAATTGAAAAACAGCATTTTTCAATTCCAATTCAGTTCATATTTAATATGTTTTCGTAGTATTTTTTCAAAATACTATATTTTTTTATTGACATTCTGAAAAATGAAAGTGATATTCCTTCAATTAGTCCAATAACACAAGTCACTCCTTTAATGGGTTTTTCCCGTAGCCTAAATGTCCCGAAATATCTGAGTCTATCGCATGTTTTCAATAATAAATATTACTTGTTATTTTCCAGACATGGAGACATTGCCGACGCTCAACACCCTGCAGATGGCGCTCCTGCCCGACTGCTGCACGGACGCGGAGGAGGAACTGCTCTCCATACTGACCCACTTGCTTGTCTGTGCCATAGGTAGCATTCTTGTTGTTCCCCGTTTCAGTAGACAAAATTTAGATTAGTTGTTGTGACTGATTTTAAAGCCGAAGCAGAGACTTAAAAATTAATACACCTTTGATAAAATTTTCCTAAAACACAACATGCTTTTGAAATCAGTCATCAATTATGAAATGGACACATTTTGCCGGAGAATTATAATTCAAACACAATACCAATATTTTTGGCTTTTCTTTTGTAAAACATAAGACTAATTTTATTTGACTTGTACCAAAGCATTTTAATGAATTTTTAATATTCCACATAAATTACTCTCATGGTAGTCTTACGTTTTTATTTTTACGCTTCAACAGACGACGCGATACACACCACAAAACACCCAGGGTTAGGTGAATCACAAAGATTAATTGTGACCTCGCCGGGAATCGATCCCGGAACCCTCGGTGTAAGAATCCAGTGTCGTGCATTGGGCTACGAGGGCCACTAAAATGAAAGATAAGCCAAAAATATTGAAAAAAATTGCTTATTTATTTTACTATCGCCATGTCGCCTAAAGATTTTGCTACTAGCCTGTATCAAACATAATAATTTCGTTGTCCGTCCGTCCGAACTTCGTGTAACGTCCGTAATTTTTTTCAAATTCGCTGCTAAAGACAGCTGAAGATAGGGCGCGAATCACGGCTGTGCGAATGCTACGCAGGACGCTATAAATGTTGCCACCATTGCATATCCACGACCCGCCAAAAAGATTCTATAAATAGGGCTTAGCAAAGACGCGAATCATTGTTCCGTTATTTTTGACGGGTAACAACTAGTATAAAATAAATCCCTTAAAAATTAAACAATAATGCCCACAACGACACATGTTTCAACTGCTCGAAGAATATTTTTTCTTCTGTATGAAGGCTTGAACTTTGTGGTGACATTATTATTAAAATAAAATACAAATTACTTTGTTTTCACCACTTTATTAGATTAAAAAATCTACATGTTTCGAGAACAATGTTCTCTTCCTCAGGATTATTGTGTACAATTAGTACACAATAATCCTGACGAAGAGAACATTGTTCTCGAAACATGTAGATTTTTTAATCTAATATAGTGGTGAAAGCAAACATGTTTCAACTTTATATTTAAAATTATCTTAAAATTAAGTATTTTTTTCCCGAAAAAAAAACCTCGACAATATTTCTCGACGGCTGGCACTGATCTGCAGATTGTGTCGACTGTTTATTGATTCTGCAATTTTATCCATCCTCAGAAGACCCGGGCATCCCTCACCCTGGTCGCCACACCACCATCCTGGGACACACCCTGAGGACTAACGAGATCACCCCGGCCAACGTCAGCGAGGTGCTGAGGATATACCTGTACGCCAATGCCACCGGAGAGATCAAGTCCCTGACTGGTGAGACCCGCTTTGTCATCTCATTGAATCAATTGTACCAAATAACCATTTGCGAAATCGAGATCAAGCACTATTTCATGTCCCAAAATGCAGAACGGATGTAATAAATAAGCACACCATAATGCGCAGTGTGCAACTCTTAAATGAATTGAGCGATCATGTTGATGTATTTAATTGTTGGACGCTTTCTGCAGAACTACGTTCATCTAAATGAAATAACATTTTGAAATAAAATAGCCAATTCCACTTCTCCACACGCATTTTAGTGAAAAAAAAACTCATTCGTAGGCTAATGAATTTTTTATAGATAGATCTATAGTGGACTGTATTTGTAATATGTATTTGTTTTGTGCAACCGACAGGATAGGAAACATGGCCTACCTGAATATCCTTGAGCTGCACACCAATATAGCACTCGCATTGACCCACAAAGGAACGAGAGTTTCGATCATTGCTTCGGCGGCTTCATTATTCTTTTTGTCAGTACGCACGGCGTGAAAGAGACTCGAATGTAGACACCCGCGTTTTGAAGTTTCTAATGCTTGTTGACGGCCTGTGGTCACTTATTGTACAAGCGCTCCATCTTTTCTTGTCATAATGGCCGCTGCACTGCTGTGCGAGGCGCTATGAGTAGTTGCTTTCTTGTACTGCCGGAGTCTCTTGATTAAAGATAATGCCAGAATGAACTGTATCAGAATAATTAAGAGAATTTGTGGACATTTTACAAAAACTAAAATTCCTTTGAACCACGCACTAGATAACAATAGATGAATTAATAGTAAGCAAATTGTTAAATAATTTTATCGTACACCCTTCCAGGCATAAACCCCGAGCGCGATCGCGAGAAGCGCATCGCCGACCACCACCAAAATGACAGCGAAGTCCTCGAGCAGTCCTGTCATGGCCGCAACGCCGCTTACTACCTCCAGCTGCACAGCAACCCCACCTGGCGCCTGGCCGAGCGCCTGCGCCAGCGGCCCTACCTGGCGCTGAACCCCACCAGCAAGGCGCGCATCCTGGCGCTGCTGTGCGACGAGCTGCTGCAGAGCAAGGCTGTGCTGCGACAGATAGACGCCAGTCTCGAGAGCCTGAGTCAGATGAAGAAGGAGCGCTATCTGATGGACGCCAAGCTTAGAAAGTGAGTATGACAGAAATCATATAAATAGAACATGAATTATATATTATAATCATATAAATAGAACATGAATATTAGTAAAATTATTTAAATATTTTTATAGTACAGTAAACCCCGTTAATTCGAACCCCAATAATTTTAAATTCGCTATAATTCAAAAATTTTCAAACCGTCGAGTTACAAAATGTTATTTTCATAGTAGAATAACCCCGATAATTCAAAAACCCCGGTAATTCAAATTCGAAATTATAGTGCCTATCGATACATTTTAGTTCACATTCAAATTTTTTTTGAAATATTAAATTTTTTTCACAAGTGAGATCAATAAATATGTCAATATCGGGTACTTTAGTAATAGAACTGTCGCGATATTTGTATTAGTGTAACAAATATTGCATTTTCAAAATGATTTCTTGAAATGTGCTTTTGTATATTTACAGACACAGACTTTTTTCACAAAATTGATGGTTTTTTTCATGTTCTACGATTTTTGACAAATTTCGCAAATTTACTTATTATTATTAATACTGCTTGATCTTTGTGAACAGGTCGGGTTTGCGCATGTATTACCTTTTCCTCTTACTTTTTTCCCTATAGAACCCCGTTAATTCGAAATTCAAGTTACAAAAAAAATCACAATGCGATTTCGTAATTTGTCAAAAATCATAAAACTCATAAAAAAGGTTTGTGAAAAATGTCTGTATTTTTTGCATAGTTTTTAGGAATTATTCTGAAAACCCAAAATTTATTATGCTACATTTCTATTACTAAAGTAACGCACATCGACATATACTCCCTTGCAAAAAAAATTGATTGATTGCGCCATAAATTTTAAATGTATTTATTTATGACACAAGGGGCTAAAATTTTTTTGAATTACCGGGGTTTTCAAATTATCTGAGTTAATCTACTTATTTAAAAAATTTCGAATCATGGCGAATTTCAAATTATCTTGGCTCGAATTAATAAGGTTTTACTGTGTTCAATATTTACAATGTCTTGGATGTTTGTCACCCAGAAAATATAAGATATTACATCTAATTATGCACCGTAAGTTTCTTGAAAATCAGTGCCCTATGTGAGTAAGAACATAGAAAGAACCGTAGAACTTAAGACTATGGTTTTAACAGCTCCATGCTTCGAATCCAGTAGCAAAAATTTCTCTGTGATAAATATTACTTTTATAAATTTTATAATATAATTTATATTTCAGATTGAAAATGATGCACAGCCGCAAACAACGCATCGAAAATGCCGAAAAGCAGCAAGCGCTCGCGCTGGAGCGCATGCAGCGCATGGTCGAGGAGAGCGAGATGGCCGCCGTGTCCGCCGCCAATTCCATACTCAACACCCCGCTGCACGACTCGATGGACGCCTGCGTCGACTCCAGCAATCCCATCGGGGACAAGTCCATGAACAACATGCTGAGCGACGGCGAACACAAGACTGACATTGACAGCAAGGAAGATGCGATGAACGTCGTCAATCATTCTATCGACGAAACATCCGAGGTTTTGGACTCTGCGCTGATGGGAGCTCCGCCAGCCCTGTACATGAAGGAGAACGCAGCTAAGGAAGTAAAGGACCTGGAAATGGCAAAGGCGAATGGAACCAAGGATATGCTGGACAAGGAGGGGAGTGTCATGGGAGACGGAGATATGATGCTGAGCGATGTCGAGAGTGAAGGAACACAACCTGAAGAGGTTAGTTTCTTATTTATTTATTTAGAGTTATGATTATTATTAGCTCAATTATGAACGACTCAATATATCAATGTAATTTCAGATCTTAAACGCTAATCTAACCAATTATATAAGCAATAAAACAAGTTCACAGTACAATAAATCAAAGAAACAATCTTGAAATATTCTACTGGAGCTCATTTATGAATGACTCAATATATCAATGTAATTTCAGATCTTAACGCTAATCTAACCAATTATATAAGAAATAAAACAAGAGAAAAGTGAAGTAAACATAGTAGGACAACAGCAATAAACAAAGTATGAAAATAGTAATAAAAGCAATAAATCAAGAGAAAAGTGAAATAAACAAAGTATGAAAACAATTTTTAAATTAGTTTTTAAAACAACACTCTCCCAAACATCGTATTCTTAATAATACTTTATCTTGTTCTTCTTATAAAAATCCACATTTTATGAGGCAGAAGCTTGGTTACAATATTTAGCCATGTAAAGTAATGCAATGTAACTTATAAATAATAAATATAAAGTGATTTAAAATACCAAGAATTTATATGAATTTCGTAACATGTAGATATTAATTTATAAGAGTAAAACTGTGAATAAAATATTCATTAGTCTGGCTGGTGTCTTATATAACCAAAAAGTAAAAATTCCCCAGACTAACCTGTTTAATATTGACCGTATAGTATCACAATATTCATAAATTAATTACTGTTTAAATAAAAACTTTGTTAATTTAATTTCAGGACGAGGACAAGAATCTTCCGGCAGAAGAACTGGCCCGGAAGTTGGATAAGTTGATCCGCCAGTCGGATGCCCAGCTGCAGAGCCTGGCTGCCGGGGCACACTCCCTGAGGGCCACCTGCTACGGGCAGGACAGGTAGACATCTTCACTTTATGATTCCCACATTAATTATTGTTAACTTGTAAAATTGTACTCCGCCGATGTAAACTGAGTTGACATTGAAAGATACCGGAGAGTCCCCAAATCCGGGCCCGCCGCGCGGAGCGTAGGAGATAGAAGCCACAGAGCTTACGACTTGTCCTCGGCTCGGTTTAAGGATCCTTTACATAGACTACGTTCACAATTTCTTCCATCCTTCCCTCGCTTTGAGTGACATTTTTGTATTTCACGAATTAATTGACAAAACAATAATCCCCGTCCCAGCGTCACTGTACCCTGGCACTGCCACCGACCGGGCCCCTCCATGACCGCAGCCTCCATGACCGCAGCCCCCATGACCACAGGGCAAACATCCGCACTGTAGTGTATTTTAAGTATGCCTCTGTAATATAGTGTTATAAAAGTCTAGAATCAACAACCATTCTCCAAGAAAACACAATCACTAGAAATATGGAGAAACCGATCGAACATTCTCGATATATCGCGAACCAACATTTGTAAGCCATGACAGGCAGATGCATGGAGAGTTATTTTGACAGATGATAAGTGTACGACGCGACCATGTAAAGGCATTTTACCAGACAAGTGGTAGAGTGGATAATTGCATGCGGAGTTTTCTTGCTGCGATAGGCAAAAATGCAGCCAATATTCTAGTGATAATTAGTGCGAATCACGAAATTAGTGTAAATTAAAGAATAGCGCTCCAATTAAGTTCGTGTCCAGTGAATTAATTTAATTAATAAAATTTTAATTAATATCCAGTGTTTCATTTGCCTCTGACAGCCACGATCCCGTGACAATATCAATGTATTCAATTGAAATTAACAGTATCAGTAATTATAGTAATTATAGTATCGAAGAAACTGATGTTAATTAGTCAATATTCCAGAACTATAATCCAGTAAAACAATCTAGTGCAGCAACTACCTTCATGTATACGAGGGTGGTCCAATAAGTACCTAACCTCACCGCCCGATGGCGCTAATATCGCAAGAGAAATTTACTATCGTGTAGTACATTCTCGTAGATGACTACTGTCAAAATTTCAGTCGAATCGGACTCATAGTTTTGTTTTGACCGCGTATGGAAGTGGGCGTGTTCGCAGATTTTAGAAAAATGGAAAAAGAGCAATATCTATCGGTGATTTGACTCTTGTTTTGGAAAGGAAGTCGCGCAGCGAAATGAAAGAGCGCTTGGATGCTGTGTACGGTGACTCTTCTCCTTCGATGGCGACCATCAAAAATTGGTTTAACGAGTTTCAACGTGGTCGCACATCGGTTTTTGATGACCCACGCACAGGTGCCCCGAAAACGGCTACCACGGAGGATAACATAACAAAAATCCACGATCTCGTATTGGCAGACCGCTGATTGAAGGTGCGCGAGATAGCTGAGACAATAGGCATCTCAAAAGACCGCATGGGTCATATCCTGCATGAAATTTTGGGCATGAGAAGGCTGTCAGCATGATGGCTGCCGCATTTGCTCACTCCGGACAACAAGCGAAACCGTGAGACCACTTCAGAGCAGTGTTTGACGCTGTTTAAGCGCAATCAGAAGGAGTTTCTGCGTCATTTCGTGACCGTCGACGAAACATGGATCCACTGGTATACACCAGAGACCAAGGAACAGTCGAAACAGTGGACTTCACCCGGCGAATGTGCACCGAAGAAGGTGAATACATTCCTATCGGCCGGAAAGGTGATGACCACCGTTTTCTGGGATTCACAAGGTGTGATCTACACCGACTACCTGGAGAAGGGCAAAACGATTACAGGGCTGTACTATGCCGAATTATTGGGCCGATTTGACGCCGAATTGTAGAAAAAACGGCCATATTTGGCGAAGAAAAAAGTGCCCTTCCACCATGATAACGCACCGGCTCACACCTCCGCCCTCGCCACGGCCAAATCGGTCGAATTGGGCTACGAACTGCTGCCCTATCCACTGTATTCTCCAGATTTGGCCCCGTGCGACTTCTTTTTGTTTCCAAACTTGAAAAAGTCACTCGCCGGGCAGAAATTTGAGTCGAATGAGGAGGTCATCACCGGCACGGAGGCCTACTTTGCAGACCTTGAGAAAACGTATTTTTCAGACAGGTTAAAGAAATTGGAGCTTCGCTGGATCAAGTGTATCGAGCTAAAAGGAGATTACGTTGAGAAATAAATTGCCACTTTTCCAAAATTTTCGTTTTTCTTTTGTAGGCTAGGTACTTATTGGACTGCCCTCGTATGTATAGATTTACACAAAATAAATTAAAAAAAAAAAAATTGTCAACTAGTAACACTGCGGCTCTTGTCGTCATTTCTGAATGTGAAGAGCTTAGGAACCTATTGTCGATGAGAAGCATTTCTGGAGTTGTATACGGTAGTATACCAGTAAAAGTTGTATTTATTTTATGCAATGTTATTTTACAGATACTGGCGGCGCTACTGGTCCCTGGGAAAGTGCGGCGGCGTGTACGTGGAGGCCATGGAGTCGGCGCAGCCCGAGATCATGGCCTACCACGAGCGCGTGGAGGAGGGCACCAAGAGACGCGAAGAGGAGGAGGCGGCCAGCAAGGCGGCCGGTCGGAGGGGCGCGAGGACCAAGAGAGGTGAGTGTAGCTCAATGTGTACTCGGAGCCTGCGGACGAGGAAATGGTCACCGCGACAGACAGAGGTGAGTTAAGACCTTCTACGGATGATCGGCTGATGGAAGTTGCCCGTAGATAAACGAGGTGAGTATATTGAATGGTCTTCAGTTGTTCGAGGGTATTCTGTGAGGGTTCCACCATCACCGTGACGGGTACGTTTTTATTGAATACATTTCAGTTTCTTCCAATTTAAAGAGTTACAGTTATTGGACATATTTATGTGTTAAATATAACATATATTTTACTGAGAAGCAAATCTTGATGTTTCGCCGAAGTCTTATTCATCGTCACCAGGAGAGCGTCCTATCACGGCAGAGGTCGAACTGATTATTTCTTCCGAGGTCGTAAATTATGTGAACTTTATTGTGGAGTGTTCTCTTCTTCTACGATAGAGGTTGCCAGTGTGCAATATGTACTAGTTACATCTTCAGGCTTTTCTGCGACGTCTCCTAAACGTGGAATCAAAGTCGCGAGAACAGGGCGCCAAATACTTGATAGTTTGTAACTGTCGTGTCTCTATTGAAATTAGGATGCATATTTCAGTAGACTCTCTTACTAATCTGGGTACGTGGCGCGGTTCTAAGATTTATAAGTTATAAGATTTTTGTCTTGTCAAATCTGATGAAATACTGAGATTCTCTTTGGATGCGTGTTCGAAGATTGCCGATTTATTGGAGTTATTATTTTTAATTGCTCCAATATGTTCCTTCAAACGTGACGCTGAATAAGACTTCGGCGAAACATTGAGATTTGCTTCTCAGTAAAATATACGGTTTGTATAAAATATCTGTTTTATTTAACATGTAAATTCTTCCAATTTGCCTTTCAGAACACATTTTAAAGGCAGGTAATGATAACCAAATTCATACATATTTAGGATTCTTTAAGTAGCTGTGTCAAACTACCTGAAACTAGTTGACCTGTCGGACTGTGATTATTGCATGATGCACCAAAATTTGGTAAGAATATTGTGCAATCAACTTACAGGCATAGTAATTTATGAGTGCAATAAATTACGCACATCTATGAGTTTATAGTACATACAAATAATATTAAAATTAGAGGAAACATTACCTATATCCCGTTTTTAATCTAACCCGTTCCGGTTGATTATATCAAGAACTGAATGTTCACACGAGTGTCTGTTCCATGCTTGGGTAATCAAACGAGTGAATACTCGCTGAAAACAGCCGAACCCAAGCTTTACCGCCTTACAAAATAAGGTAATTTCCACGACAGCATTAATCTAACGACATCGCTCTCCCGTGCAGGCCAAAGGCCCAAGACGTGCGACAGCCAGGAGGCGGCCGAGGCGCGCAGCTCGGAGCAGCTGCTGCAGAACGAGCTGGAGCTGAGGAGCATCAAGTCGGAGCTCAACCTCGGCGACCACACCAGGATCATCAAGTACGAGCCCAACATGGGGCACAACAAAGTTCAAGGTGAGACGTGAGAGCGTATCGCTTATTTATTTTAATCTAAGCTTTCAGGAAACCCATCCCAGATCTGCATCTCTTTCAATAATATATTTCATCCTCTAAGTTGTTTTATTAAAATACAACGGAACCCCGACTTATGAGTATTTCCAGATGTGAACAAACATAATCATTATTAAGTGTCCTGCTTTTTATGCACAAACTGACAAACGCAAGAATTCTCATTACACAATTGCTGGAAGTACCGTCCCACCATCTTGATGTGTGCTAAGCAAGCAGTGATTTGAAAGACGAGCCGTTATACGTGTATCATTACGACAATTCACGAGCCTTCAAGAAATTCAGGGTGCAGAAGAGACAGTTAAATGCTGCTTGGAGGTCTAACTGCGAGGCTTGAGTCACTCGCATTTTGTTCGTTGAGTGGAGGACCATATTCAAGAGCTAGTGGAAGAACAGGGCAGGGAAATAATGGCTCCACGGTTAAAGTTCCATGAAAAGAAAAAGATTTTATCGAGCCATCAGTGATGTGGCCAATATCATTGATTCCGATATGGAGTATTAATAAAGTCAATTACGTCTTATCATAAATTTAAATTTTGTAAAAATGTGTGCGCATTTTATAGTATTTAATTATTTTTGAAATAAATATTTTTGTATCTCGGAACGAATTAATTGAGTTTACTATGGGGAAACTTGCATAGACATAACAGTGTTTTTTAAGATATGGGCACATTTATGTAACGAATTATGCTCATAAGGATACAATACGAGCGGCGAGCGTCAATGTGCCAGAGTAGTGAGGGGCGTCGGACATGATATAACTAAGCTCACTGCTCTGCCGTCAATGTGTCCCTCATTACTCTAGCGCATTGACGCTTGGACGCTCTGCTGCTCGCTACTCGTATCGTACCCGTGGCCTAAGTCTAGGTACTACAGTGTGTCTTCGGTGCTTAATGTTAATATATGAACAAAGAAACATCGATTCAGAAATTGACAGGAATTTTTTTTTATGTAGGCTTTTTAGATTGTTATTATGATTCCATTATATTAGTTAAATATGTGTATTTAAAATATTTCAAATGTGACACTCTTTTGTTATGTCTAATAACGTGGTAGTGTTATTTTTTGGCATTTCTAATAATGGCAGTGTTATTTTTTGCCAGTAACAAAAATGTTTTTTTTTTGCTGAAATTGAACTCCGGCTTTTGAATATCCATGAATCTCTGCGTATGTCACTATTTTCAATTTTTAATCAACTTCGCAGGACATTAGTTTTAATTTTAATTCTCTTATTGCGGCATTAAAATATTTTTTCGAAATTATGGTAAAACATTACATATTAGATCTACTTTTACTCGAGTAAATTATGTGATCATGAACGTTGATAGATAGATTCTCTTTAGAGCGTTGCCAGCCAATATCATTTTTAATGCTTTCTATTTTGTTTCAGGGTCTCCGATAAAAATGGAAGAGAAACACATACAACAGCAGAAGGTAGCCGAAGACCACTTGTTGGACATCGAAGACTCCATCCCCACGGCCTTCCTCGTACAGAAACCCCAGTCCGGGAAGAACATGTACGGGGTCATCATGGACGGAGACAAGAGCGACGTCAAGTACGAGACTGCGGAGGTTAAAACCGAACAAAACATTAAAATGGAGTCCGGCGACTTGAGCAATACCATTCTAGACTTGGGGATAAAGCAGGAGAGCAAGGATGGAATAGTCACCAATAACTTGGAGGAATTGAAGAAACTGGCTGATTCCGTGGTTATGCCCAAGGAGAATTCCGACGCAGAGGTCAAATCAGAAACTAACGCGCTAGACAAGGTCAAGGAGGAAAAGGTCGAGGTCAAAGACGAGACCAACGACCCCGAAGCCGCGGCAAACATGCTGACGACGAAGATGGCGGAAGGAAAATGGTTCTCGATATTGAGAAAAGAAAATCCACTGGCCGACAGCGCGCAGTGCGCTCAGGCCAACGGAATCGAATTGGACAAGGACAGCTTTAAAAACTCCTCTCTCGACGGCGTTCTGAGCCAAATTAACGGCGGACTCAACTCCCTCCACGCCAGTCCAGTGTTTTCAGACAACACCCACACCTGCTCCGAAGTTATCCTGACTCAGGGCAACCGGTGGGATGTGTGCAATAACCTGCACCTGCTGTCCAACCCCAGCCTGCTGTTCAACAACAACGGCAACCAGGCGCAAGCGCCCGCCGTCAACAACTTCTATCATGCCGACTGCACGCTGACCATGTCGGGACTGGACGAGGACATGATGAACGACAGCCTAAACCCGAAGCAAGAAAGTCTCAACGACTCCACCGAGCAGCTCAACTTGGAGAACGGCGCCAAAGACGAATCTATGAACCACGTGGACGCGCTCGTGGAGCAGATTGTAAACCACGCGGAAAATATCAACGACATGTCTTTAGAAAAGTCCCCGAGTAAAAAGGCCAAAGCCTCGAGCAGCGTCGGCAGCAGCATCAACGGCGGCAACGCCTCCGGCGCGGCATCAGTTTCTGCCGCCAACAATTGCTCCCTGGGAATCGCCGGGATGAACCTGTCGACGCTGACTTCGTACGTGAGCTGCGAGAGTCCCGCTCCCCTGCAGATGACGCAGGAGGAAAGTGAGCAGCTTGAGTATTGTAAGATCAACGGGCTGCCCAAGAAGCTGGACGGAAACTACGTTCCCAAGGATTTGAGGTAAGGAAGGGTACTTCTCACTCGTACTGTTTGAAGATTAAGAATGATAGTGGCCTGGCAAGGTAGATGGACTATAAATTGAAACATATTTACACATGTTCAATTTAACATTATTTCCTGAAATCTAGTTTGTTTTTCCTAGACTTATGAATGTTCATTCTGATAAAATACAAGACATCAATTTATTTAGTAAAAATAAATTTATCTAGAACGACTCGTACTAAGCTTATTTTAGTGAACAAACAAATGAAATTTTGAATAGTCTTTAAACATCACAATAGCGATCTCAATACTACAAACATATTAATTCTTTTTAGTAGTTTTTTTTGGACAATAAATAACTAATCGGGGTTTTCGAATTATCGAGACTAATCTACCATGAAATTAACATTTGAGGACTTGCGTTAGAAAAATTTCAAATTATGGCGAATTTCGAATTATCGCTGCTCGAATTAATGGAGTTTTACTGTATAAAGTATTATTATTATTATTACAATACTATGTGGCTTCACGGCTAATGTTTACCAGTCAATTTTGTGGAAGCTGAAGGAGCAATGATTATGAATGGAACCCTGAGTGAATTTCAAAGGATATTAAAGAATAACGTCGAGGCGGGCCAAGGGTATTGTAAAACATTAGATATTGTATATGTATGTGAGAGGTTCCTCATTATTATGTTGTCGCAGGCACGGCTGGTGGAAGATCACGGACACCGACCAGCTGAAGGAGACCCTGAGCAAGCTGCACCCGCGGGGAGTGCGGGAGAGGGAGCTGCACAACTCCTTCCTCATGGGGCTGGTGCAGACCAACAACAAGGTACCCGTATCTCTACACTCCTTCAGATTACATTGAATGAAGCCGATGTGTGATGTTCTCGGCCCATGTATTAGTGAAAAAATATTTATCTATTCACTTTTTGTACACATTTATACAACAAGGAACTCGCTCTTGCCAGTTGGCAATATCTTACAACTGTCCGTACAATTTGGTGAAGCAATTTAAACATATCTACGGTGTAAAATGTATAACAAAACTACCTCCTTGTTAACGAGACGAGTAGGAGATGGATGGGGACAGGGAAGGGTCAAAGTAGGTTTTGGAAAAAGTAAGATCGCTTTAATCTGCTTTTGAAAAGAGTTGGCCAAGTATATGCTGGCGCGCAGGCGACGCTGCGCAGTAAAGGACAGAATTTCTGAGACAGGGCAGTTCTGCACAGACACTGGCTGGTGCTAAGCACGAACACCTCACGAGGTGACGAGCAAAATGAGTTCAGAATCAGAGTCAGACTATGAAATTAATGTGCTGTTGTTATTTTACAGTCTGACAAATCGTAACAAATCTATTTGAAAAGTGATTAGGAACTTGAAAAAACGTTACGGTCATGGAGATTTTCTACTTTTTGCAGAGTTATCCGATGAAAAATTTCAAAATTACTATCGGTTAGACAGATCTCAATTTGAATGTGTTCACAACTTAATGTCTAACAATAATGTCTTTTTTGAATAGTCTGGATGACTTGTATCATATAAACAAGGTTCACTTCGCACTAATTCAATAATCTCAAATAGCGTGTCTAGACACGCACGCACGCGCAGAAGTTTGTGCGGTCACTACAACCGGCCGCGAACAGGACAGACGCGTGTCTGCACTCCACGCACCTGAACCGTTGCTCCATACTTGTTCATAATTTACAAAATCTGCTCTGACTTTCGCTGCGTTGTCTGCGCGTCAACATACGCTTAGCATTATGGTCTGTGATTATGTGATGTCTGTGATGTTGATTCGCGAGCCTAGCTGATTGTACTTGAAACGAGGAGTTGAGGAATTCAGTATCATGAATGGGGATGGATAGTGAAGTGCTATCAGCTGAACGTAGTGATAGGCCATGATTAGACAAAAAAATTATTGAAAAGGGTATAAAGTAGAAATAGAATTATCGGATTGTAACCAAATGGTGAAGATTACGGAAGTAATTTGTTGAGGTTAAAGATGAAACGGATATATGTGGGGTATAAAAGCAAAGGCAGCAATATCAAAAAAAAAAAAAAATTTTGAATGCAGTCACCGAAGATTACTAATTTAAAATGTACTGAATTTTAGATTTTATGTATCTATCCCTTCCAAAATCATGTTTCCTATAAATTTATAGGCTTTGTTTCCTATAAAATCTCAAATTCGGTACATTATAAATAAATAATCCTCGGTGAGTGCATTAATTATTTTTTTTTGGAGATAGCTGCTTTTGCTTTTATACCCCACATATACATTTTGAAAGCGTTCCAGTTTGTTGAGATGAGATGCTTTTTATTGACATCCAGATACCACATATCAGGAGGGGAAGAAGTAAGGTATGCTAATTGTTATTTTCCAGTGAATCAGGAAAAAGTTCTATGATACGTATCAATATTTTTTCACATCGCAGTAAAATCTCTAGAATTATTTAATTCGCCATCAACGCCCCTACTGACCTTCTTGTAAACACGGTCGTGTTTACGTTGGCTTATAATAACGAAGGTAAAAATATATTTAAAAAAAGTTGAAATATAATGAAAATGTGCTAATGAACAATGATTAATTTCAGTTGACAATTGAGAAAGGAGACCTGCTAGCCACGGAGCTGTCCATCTCCCACCTGGACCGCGTGATCGCTCTCAACGGAGGCTTCCCCAGCCCCGACTCGGCCAACAGCTTCAGTGTCAAGACGGCCCGGAGGATAGACATGGCTCTGTTGGAACAGGTAGGCACAAATTAAATATTAATAATTAATGGACATGAAAATATTTTAGATGTTCTAACACTTTTAATAGTTGTGTGAACTATGTTGATGGAGAGTGGAAAAAGAATTATTTTTTCAATGCAGTCTTGGAAATATAGAGCAAACAGGCAAAACATAACATCATTTGCATATGAAATAAACCTAGTAAGTAAAATTTACTATCTAGGTGGAAGCTTTAGAGGAGAGAGTGGCCGCAGCTTCGATGCAAGTCAAAGGCTGGAAGCCGCCCCCGAGAGCCGGCCCCTCGAGCACCCCTCCCCGCTGCGAGGACAGCGGGGGTGCGGGGCCGGCGCGCGCCCGCCTGCTGGCGCTGGAGGCGGCCATCGAGCGTCGCTACCTGCGTCCACCCTTGGGGGCCGGAGCGCCAACGCCCGCGCTGCCGCCCGCCGAGCCCGCGCAGCAGAACCAAGAGGAGGAGCAGGAGCCCCACAACCAGGACTCGAGAGGTAAGCTAAACATTTCAATGGATTAATGGTCCAGTGAGTGCAAACTTGTCTTTGGATGCGAAGGTATCAGCTGTCGGAAAACAACAAGAATTTTTCTGTGTTAAAGACATGCAGTAACTTTTTCTTTTATATATTGTTTTAAAGAAATGTAAAAATCTTGTGTTCACCAATTGGATATTGAAACTATGCCAATGGTTTACAAGAAAGATATCGCTGATATTTTCTTTAATTTTTTTTTACGTATGATGCCTGACTCATAGAAAGTACAAAATAAGTGCTAAGATGATCTATCTTTGCATGAGAGAGTACGAGCATTATCCTTTGCTCTACCCAACCGAGTTCCTCCAGGGTATAGTTGGCTTCAATAGTTTAGAGACTAGAAGGAATGTGTATTTGATTACGCATTTTTATCCATTGTTGCGCGGTATGATCAATAATCCTGAAATTATGCGGATTGGTTTGTATATTCCTGATAATTATAGCAGTCAGCATAGATTGTTTCACATTCCAATATACAAGGACCAACCTCCTGATAGTTATGCCTGTTGAAAGAGCTGCAGCTGTGCTGAACAATATAACTAGATATTGATCTGTTCCATATCTGTATATATTATTATTTATTGAATAAATTGAGTTGAATTCATATTTATAAGGTCTATTTTTCATGGCCGTGGAGAGTATTTGGGAAAGATTTGGTCTGAAGTGTCGTACGGCGCTGTTACAGGTAGCGTGCTGCCGCGCGGGCTGGCGACGTGGCGCGAGGGCACCTCCCGTTGCCAGACCTCGGCGCAGCTGGCCATGGTGCTGCACGCCCTGGAGGCGGCCATCGCCTGGGACAAGTCCATCATGAAGGCGGTGAGAGCCCGGCCTGCCACGCATGTACACGCTTTCCCTTCCATCACAGAGTGTTTCAAACTGTCTGTTTTATCTGTCTTTCGCCGCTCGCACGCGGGGTGTTTGTAAATTCAAGGTTGCAGAAGTTGTTCCTTGTTATACGTGCTGAATCTAGTTGGTAAAATAACGCATAGTCTGTGGGGTATAAAAGCAGAGGTAGCATTATTCAAAAAATAAAAAAAAATGTTTTTAATGCAGTCACTGAGGATTACTAATTTAGAATATACTGAATTCGAGGTTTTCTAGGAATATAGCTCTGTTCCTTACAAAATTATGTTTCCAAATCACTATTTTAAGCAAAGGCAGCAAAATCCTCAGTACATTTATTTAAAAATTCACTTTTGCTTCAAATTGATAATTTTTGCTGACCACAGAGTGTAAAATTATGCATAGTTAAATAAACCCCTTCTTTAGGCGAGAGACTGAGGCACAGGGAAGTACGTCCTCCCCCGTGCATATATTTAAGACACATTTATAATAAAGGAACCAAAACGCAAAACAAGAAAAGTCCATTAGTTCATGTCTATATATTTTGGTGGTCAGTGAATTATTCTTAGAACTTCGCGCTGTGTAGAGCGATCACTTAAGCCAGCCAGCCAGATCGTAAACCCTGGGCCACTCTATAAAAAGACTCCCATACACGTTTCCCACATAAATAACTTCATCTCTGAGAGACTTGTATAATTTATCTTAATTAATGATTATCCCCCTGTGGACAAAATCCAGTAATCGTGTTCTCAGAACTTACATATGAAATATTATCAATTTTCTGTCTCAGAGCAGTCAATATTCTTTAATGAGTTTCAGTGGGCGATGTAGGAAGAAGGAAGTTTTGTAAGAAACTAAACTTGAAATACTTTTACGTAGGGAAACTTGTGTGTAGTGGAATCTGTAGTTTACGCCTATCACCGATTTCACCAACACTTTTGAAACACTCCCTTTCTTTTGCGCTCTTTCATCACGCTTGACATCTTGCTCATTTCATCTTCTACGCTTTCAAATTCACTCACAAAACAGCACTAAATATAATGGTAATAAATTGCACCCTTTTGCTTCTTTTAACATTCATTTTATTAATTATTAATTTAGCTTGCGAGTAATAACATTCTAAAAACTTAACCCGCCTATATCATTTATTTAACCGTGCACTGATATCATATTTTTACAACCCGCCACGCATAATTCGACGTAGTTATGCAGAAAGCATCCAACCTAAAAAACGTGAAACTGAGAAAATGGCTTCTAAAAATTTGAGCCTACAAAAACCTGAAACGTCGATATTTAATTCATTGTTGCATATTTTTTTGCATGGGGCTCATTATATAGATGTTTTTTTAAAGTAATTTAAAGAAAAAAACTTTTATTTACGAAGATATGACGCGTTTTATGGGTTGGATTTTTTCTATACGTGTTCTACGTTCTATGAATTTTATAAAGTATGAAGTTAAAAGTATTGAAGGTGTAGAAAACGTTCAACTCTCTTTGATGTTTAATACAAAATTATTATTGTAACAGTAGAATTAAAAAGTTGCATAATGCTTCCGTATCACATGGATGTTTTTAATTAATATTTTTGTTTGCCAAGGATTAGAAAATTTGAAGCCGCAGAAAACAATTTTTTTTTAAATTTTTAATTTAACAGTGATGGCCGTGATGTGGGTAAGAAGAATACTGAATTTACAAAAAACTATATCACTTAGAGCTTGGATGATTTCAGCAGATAAATATATCGTAAATAGATCATTTTTAGCATTCTGTGGTTTGGATGCTTTCTGCATAACTGCATCCTTTTATGCCTCACAAGTATGTAAACAATTGCAAACATAAAAATGATTCCAGGTCGTAATATATTTTGTATAATAACTATAATTGTTAAATATATTCCATATTTGATTGAGTTTCATCATCTGTAAATCTGTAAACAGATTTTAAATGAATTTTTGTTTTGCTTTTCCGTAATGTGCACAATTATTTTATTTATTTTTAAAGATAAGATTAAAATAATGCAAGCTCTAATAAAACAACATGAAGGGGCGTGCAGTGGGAACAAGAAGCATGACTTTTTCCTGATCATATATTTTGAAAGTAAGAGATATATCTCGGAATATTCAAATCACAATAATTAACATTTTAAAATTTCATAATATTCTGCCAGATAAATATTGAATTTCAATATTTTTTTCCCAAATATATGGTTAAATAAAAGTAATGCTTCTTGTTCCCACTGCACGCGCCTGGTAACTAGTAAGTATACAGCAAATATAAGGAAATACATAGCATTATCATTCAAACATAATAATTTTGTTGTCTGTCTGTCTGTCCATCTGTCGATCTGACCGTTTGTCGTAAATTCCGTAATTACTGGAATTAAAAGTTTAGATAATTAGAATATAACACACAATTATAGTGTGTCACGCGAGGCAAGTTGTTATTATTATTTCTTGTGATTTTTCATGGATGTACGGCTAGTTATAATATACAGCAAGAACATATCAAGTAGGTATTTAATATAAGTATTCAGGAAGAAAAGATATTCCCACTCAAAACTATTCTATAAATTTTGTAGTCATAGTGTACTACTGTTCAGGTATGGCAAAATCTCAGCACTTGATATTTGGAAACACTTTAAAAAAACACGACACAATTTATGTTAGAGTAGGAGCCAGCGACTGCCAGACTTACATTATAGTATCAAACCTGAAATATTTTCTCTACAAGTACACTGTAGTAGGTTAGGTTTGGATATTATGACAATTGAGTTCGGGAAAGCCTTCTCCAAATAGATGGTGACAAAGAAGAAGATGGTCTGAAGAGAGGAGGTTTGAGTGTCATTTAATGTGCCGTCTTCGTAGACACGATTTGATGTTGAAATTCCTCTTTATTTCACTGTAAATATTGGTCAGTGTTTAAAAATGTGATTTATTCATAATGCAAAATATCCATTTGTAAACAGGTGTTAACCAAAAATTTATATTATAATGCGTACTGGGCGTTTACAAATGATGAAATTTAGTCGAGTGTGTGATAATTAATATGCCATGTAGCGCAAGCTGCCGCATTGCAACTTGATGTCGGCTGTTGCGTGTCTGTGTCTTCACCCACAACCTCTGTCTTTCTCTCAGAACTGCCAATTCTGTCAGAGCGGCGACTCTGAAGACAAGCTGCTCCTGTGCGATGGCTGCGACAAGGGCTACCACACCTACTGCTTCAAACCCAAGATGGAGAAAATACCCGACGGCGACTGGTGAGACAACTCGCATTATTGAAATTATGCACACTTGCACATGCACCACTCCGGTCAATAGTTTCAATTTTCCAATAAACTGAATTTTTATGTATTTTTCCTCACCGTCAGGTATTGCTTTGAGTGCCTCAACAAGGCGACCGGCGACCGCGTGTGCATCGTGTGCGGGGGAAAGGGCGGCACCGGCGGGGTCAGGGGCGGGCGGCTGGTGCCCTGCGCCCTCTGCCCCCGCGCCTACCATCAAGACTGCCACTATCCGCCTCTCAGCAAGGTACCCCGCACATTCTCAGCGTGATGAAATTATTACCCTTAGATATTCTCATTTTAACCGTTTTTATTTAAAAAAATGTATTTACTATCGCGCTGCCTTTAAAGCATCATTAAAATAACTAGAAATAACTCAAAAAATAATATAATTAAAATAATTTGGAAAAAAAATAAAGATTATCCCAGTGCCCAATTATATATTAATTTTTCTAGTACCAAAAGTAATAGAGACATGTTTAAAAAAAAATCTCTGTTATGAAACTTTTTTTAAATAAAAGACCAAATAAATGTCAGAAGCGTTTTTCGATCAACAAGGTCTAGAGATATCTTTAATATACCTGAACTCAAAATAACTTTAGTTATTTAGGCATTCAATGTTTTAACAATCTCCCCCGGCCTATCCGAAATGGAAATGTTACAAAAAAATCCTATTATAAAAAATAATAATTTCGTTGTCTGTCCGTCCGTCCGTCTGTCTGTCTGTCTGTCCCCGTAATTTCCGAATTCTGAACCCTGATAATTTAAAATTCCCCATAAATCGAAATTTTTAAATAAAAAAGTCCCAGAATGTTAATTTCATAGTATATTAATTTGAAATAATTTTTAGCCCTTTGCACTATAAATCCAATACATTTTAGGTCACACAATTTGATTTATTTTTTTTAAATTTGACAAAATTGAAAAAATATTTGGATTTTTTTCACATGTGAGAATAACGAATACGTCAATGTCGGGTAGGTTGGTACTCTAGTAACTGAAATGGCACGATCTTTGTACTAGCATAATAAATATTGAACTTTTGAAAGGATTACTTTGAAATATACAAAAATACGGATGTTTTTCAGAAAATTTATTACTTTTTTCATGAGTATTATGATTTTTGGCAAATTTTGCAAAGGTCGGTTCGAATTAACGGGGTTCTGCACAGTTCAAAATATTTTTTTGTCCCTTGAATTCTGAATTAACGAGGTTCTACTTTACAACTATACAACCTTTATAGAGGAGAAGAAAAATGTATTATTTTGATAATCTATATGTTAATTTATACTTTTATTTCTATCCTTTAAAATGATATTAAAATAATGCTGACCACGAATGTTGTATTGCCTGTCTGATGGTATATTCCTCCTCACAATGGAGCAGGTGCCAAGGGGCAAGTGGTACTGCGTGAAGTGCGTCTCGCGGGCGCCGCCCAAGAAGCCGCGCAGCGCCAAGAAGCCCAAGACGCAGAGCACCGGAGACTCGCTCTCCGACACCATGCAGCCGCCCAGGTCGGGAATACTCACTTAGCACTGTCCTCTTTGCGCTGATTAAATACATTTTTATCCCATGTTTTTAGCTATTCATTTTAAATTAAGTAATGTGAAATGGTTTCTGCAAATTGTAGGAATAGACGACAATTCCGGTTCTTTACGAGCGTTTAGTACCTATGTATTTTAAGTGGCGATAATTTTGTTGTAAAAAAATGTGTTCCCTATAATGTTCTTTTGAACCCAATAAATAATAAAATTGCCACTTAAAAATGTTCTTAGGTTTTCACGGCCGTTCAGATTCTTCTGCGTATAGTTTTCTGGGATATTCTGCCGTGTATACGTGACCTCTCTGGCCAACGTTTCGGATCCCATTGCAGGGTCCATCATCACATGATCCGAAACGTTGGCCAGAGAGGTCTCGTATACACGGCAGAATATTCCAGAAAACTATACACAGAATAAAATGCCACTTAATAACATACCAAATGCATACGAAATACAACCTTTATTTGATTGTTCCCATACTTTATATTTCAACTCCAGCCAATTTCGTATTATGTAAATTTATATTTCATATTGCCATGCCATGCCATGCCATTTGTTAGGTGATTTTTTTTCAGAAAGAAACTCCTATCCGGGGGTTGCTCAGGTGGTTCACACAAACCCCAGGCGGTTCCTTTACTTCCATGATGCGTTGTGCCATATCTTTCTAGCTTTGATTTTTACTACTCTCTGCAGGTGGGAAAGGTCAATTACATGAAAGAAGTTTCAATTTACAATTTCGTCTATTACAGTAAAGCAATGAGAACAATATCTGTGGTTTAACCCATTTCAAAGAATTGCAATTATCAATAGTGAGCGGCGGAATACAATAAATCAATTAGAAAGTACAAATTAAAAGTTAAACAAATTCAGTTAATCAAATAGATTTGAGAAATGGTAATCTAGTAATCTTCTGTATAGGCTATTCCAAATAAAAGAATTTACTAAATATGAAAATAATTTGTTAGATTCATCAATTACATCAACGTATAAAATTAGGTTAGAATCATTCTTCCCATTTTGGGGTTATGCAGTAGCTGTTGGCGGTTTCATTTTATCGACACTTCTTTGGTTTCTCTCTAGTAACAGGAATAGCACCAGCTAAACTCTGTTTTTCACATTACAGTCCTGCACCGTCACAGGCTTCCACCACGACGACGATCGAGGACTGTCCCATCACCTCGGCGATGCTCAACCAGTCGTCGCTGAGCAGCGTGCAATCAACGCCGGAGAAACACTTCCAACAGAGCACGACGCCTTCCGACGGAAAGCAGCACTTTGCCGGGATCAACAATATGGCCATCAACTCGATCAACGACAATCAAACGACTCCGGTCAAAAATTCGTCAGACATGCAAAACGATTCGATGGATTATATAGAAAACGACAAGGATAAAATGTTTTACAACGTGGACGAGTCAAATTTGAATTTGGAAGATTCTAAAAACGACACGAACATGGACTGTTATAACGATTTCAAAGAACTGGAAGATTTTTCCGATGCGGACATGAACAGCGCGCAGGATAAACCGCTGCGGCAGAGCAAAGCTGGCAGCAACAGCGAGGATTGCAGCGTCATGGACGGAGAGGCTTCCTGCGGCACCGTGGAAAATGACTCCAATTCCGGTCACAACAGCGAAGATTATAAAGGTACGCCGCATTGTATAATCGGTATTAAAATAAGTCTCCCCGTTTGTACATTGGTTACCGTTTTAATAATAAGGGGGAGCTAGTAGCAAAAAATTCAGGGGAGCCATCTTCATTCAATTTTGAATTAAAAATATAAATGTCATCAAGATAGCTTCCTTTTTTTTCCAAAGTTTGGACCATCATTACAGTAACTTGCACGAAAGTAATTTTTTCGTACTTATATTATAGAATTTTTAATACAAATTAGTGATGATATATTAACCGGTGACACACTATAGATGTAGCAGTATAAATTGGCGTGCGAGGGGGGGCGTCCCTGTCGCGTAACAGAAGTTGTCAGGGTGTAAATTTATTACACAATACATAATGTACAGAATGTCCGGTGACCGGTGTCGGAGCCTTTAATATAAATTTGGTCGGGCAAACCAGTATTGGCGGCCGCTCTATCTGTCAACCTGTCAAACGGTAATATTAGTCCATTATTTGCCTTTTCAGCTTCGCAAAACTTTAATACTTCATTGGCAATTGTTCTTGCACCATCCCGGACTGTTTAGGATGTTTTGGACATAATAATTCAGTGTATATTGGAAATCAAGATGTCACAGCTCACGCTCAAATATGAGAATGAACTGAATGTCAGGGCGAGGGGTTACCGCCGAGTGCAAGCGGGGCGGGTTTAAGTTCCAAAGTCGCCGCACGCCAATTTACGTTGGGCAAGCGATAGTATTAGGTTTTGCAAATCATTTGGACATCTCTAGGCAATTTTAAAGCAATTATCTTCCTTTAATTGTGTGTAAATGAATTACGTTACTCTGTTATTAGAACGCTTGGTCACTTTATATTTGTGTTCTTTTCAGGTTTGGGCAGTGAGCAGATGCCGTCATCGCCGAGGGACCGCGAGGGCCGGCACTCGGCCAAGAAGGACCGGGGCACACACAAGAGGCTCAACAAGGAGTTGGCACACTGCAAGTAAGTCTGACATACAGGTGAGACAGAGCCAGTCCATAATATATTACAGGTAGATTCCTGTCTAAATTATCAGTCAAAAATATTGTAACACCAATATCCCAGTATCAATACGTATGGAGGTAAGTGACATCAAGATTGCATATTTTTTCCAAACAAAACTTCTGTAAATAATAGAAGTATCACATATCGAATATTAAAAATTCATTCACTTTAGTGAAAGTCAAATTAAATGACTGAATCAGCGGCAAGTTATGAATTAGTGCGTGGGAGATAGTTTAGCTATATGCAGACTTCCAAGTAGGGAATGCAATCCGGACTATCCGTAATCCGAAAAATCCGGATATCCGCCCATTTTTACTTCGAAATCCGTGTTTGAAAATCGAATCCGAATTATTTGAATAATAAGAAATTTTAACAAAAAAATCGAAACGAGCGAGCTTGCTTTTCGCGCGTCTCGCGAGTGTCGAGTCTGTCGGCTCTGGAGGTTACAAGCGTTGAATCAGAGAGTGCTTTTTCCGGAGCAGGAATTATGTGAAACCGAATTCGCAGCAGGTTAAACGACAGCACTTTAGATGCCTTATTTTTAAGGGCCCATTTTATGTCTCAAAAAATGGCATAGTTTTTTTCGTTTTTTTAATGTTGTTTTAAGTGAAGTTAAATAGTTTTGTTACTTTTGTTTATGTTTAATAATTTGACAAGGAATCTATTTGTCTTTATTTTTGTTCTTCAGAGTTTCTTTTAATTCGTACTTGTTGTTTATTTTATTAACGTTACTCAGCACGCAAGTCACAGACTGATTATTTTAATAAGAATAACACAATAATTATGGTATTTAATTATAATAGTTTGAATAATTTCAAATAACAAAAAAAAAATTAAAAATCATTTGATTTGATTTTCATATGCTTTTATTTTAATCCGTAAAATCCGGTTTGGAACAAAGTCCGTTCTTAAAAATCCGGATTTTAAAACAACAGATTTGCGTTGCATGCTTCCAAAGCAAAGTTAGCTGTCCAGTATAATGCGAAAAGGCCTGCACGTTGAAAAGACAATGCAAAAACTTACCTTCGGGACCTCCGATTTGCTGAAACTCGGCACTCTGTTGAGGACTGTATTAATGATGATGCCGTCTCCACCTTGAGAATTTGAGAAGCGGTTTGACAGGACCGGGCGTAATGACAGTTGGTTAAATGCTGTAAGCGGCGGCGGCGGTTGAATTTGAACCGAGTCCGGCCCTGCGCGGTCGGTGCGTCGGAGACATCGCAGGCGGAGAGTTTGCCTATCTCTCCCAATGACTAAGACCTGGTTCAAATGCCTGCAAGGTTTTAATAATTTTATTTGACTTGTATTAAAGCGAATGAAATTTTGATATTCAATATAAGTTACTTTAATGATTGCACAGGGTTTTGCAGAAGATCATTAAGAAATACTGAAAAAAAATGCAAACTTTGATGTTGCTTGAACATTTAAGACTCGCATCGAATATCCATCTTGGAAGTGTTGTGGACTAGCTCTGTTACACCCTGTATAAATGAAGGGATATCAGGCAGACTCGGTTTGTTTAATTTCAATGCGCCTTACGGTCTGAGGATAACATTGCATTAACTTAATTTGTTATTTAAAATATATAAATTTTTCAACATTTCAACACAACAACATCAACATAAACAAAATATAAAATTATATTGGACTATCCTGAAAATAATGTTATGATCACATAAATTGAGACAGTTTGAATATTAAAGTAAATGTTGTAGAGCGCTGCTGGAAGAGATGGAGATCCACGACGACTCCTGGCCCTTCCTGCTGCCGGTGAACACCAAGCAGTTCCCCACCTACAAGAAGGTGATCCGCCAGCCCATGGATCTGTCCACCATCAAGAGGAAGCTGCAGGACTCCAGGTGACCTCTTCAGTATCTAAAATTAGCTGGTATTACCCACTCCGATAAGATCTCGCTGGGTAATTGGTCTTAGCAAAAAGCACTTAGATCAGTTTACAGTTGGAACAAATAATCCTGTTATGGTAAAACCCTCTTAATTTGAAATTCATCATAATCCGGAATTTTTTGAATTTTTAGACAAGTCCCAAAATGTTAATTTTATAGCTGATAAACCCTGATAATTTGAAATAATTCTTAGACCTTTGCACTATTAATTAATATATATTTTAAGTCGCATAATTTGATTTTGAGTGCGGCTTTTTGATCACGCGTACCTGCGGTTACATTGTCCTCTATGTACATTGCAATACCTTGTGGAATCAACGTAACCTTGTTATAGAGTTGGCGAATTTTGCAATTGCTTTGCGATTGGCTTCCTTGAATTTTGAATCAACACAGTTCTGCATAATTCATTTTTTTTTTCTAGTTCTTAGTTCTGCTGTATTATGCTGTTCTTTAGTGGCTACAAGAGTTTTATAAATATTTACTTGTATTGGTGACCTTTTTAATAATTTACAAATGCTTGTCTGTTGCTAATTTATGTTTTTCCCGCAGCTACAAGACAAAGGAGGAGTTTGCCAGCGACGTGCGCCAGATATTCCACAACTGCGAGGTGTTCAACGAGGACGAGAGCCCGGTGGGCCGCGCCGGGCACGGCATGCGGCGCTTCTTCGAGGAGCGCTGGGCCAGCGTTTAGCTCCTCGAGCGGCGCGCGCTGCACGACGGTGCCAAAATAACCCAGTACAATTCACAAATCTATTGGAAACCAATCATTTTGCGTCGGACATCAACCTAGCTCTCTATATATTATTATTAATGATAACAGACTCATTTACTCTGAACATAAGTTATATACTTTTTTATAAAGTTAATCATTTCATAAAGTGAGAATAACTCTGATCCACTCATCTGTCTTGGGAAGGTTGGGACAAAATATTCAAATTGCGCATTGCTAATTTCACCCGCAAGATAGCCAGCGATGATTTGTTGAAAAAAAAATTAAAATGGCCTAAATTGACTTATATGATACACTTAACGTTCCGATGTGTTCGTTTTTTTAATAATAATTGAATTTACATCCTGACACGAGAAAAGTGACATCGGCAATGATTTGAATTATTTGCGATATTTTTCACCTCAGATTTGAGTCAAATAAGACAAAATATCGTACAAAGCGACATGACAAACAGAATGAGACAAAAAAATGCGACTATGTTCATTTTTTGTTTCTAGACGTATACTGACAAGTTTGTATTAAAATGTGACAATGTGTGCTGTATTATTTTTCTATAGGTATAATTTTTGCACGTATTTATTTAGACAAATTTGTAATTGTATTTTAGCAATTATTATTATTATTATTGGCAAAAGAAAGTTTAAATTGATTTACAAAATCATCTACATAAAAGTATTTGCCATCGTCAACTCACAACTGACGGGAGATGGTTGAATGCACTGGCTATATCTAGATATGATAGATATGGACGGATAGAACGCTTGTGCATCGTTTAAGGGTGATCTTGAATCTTAAGAGAGTTCACGTTAATTTATAAGATGACTCATGATATTAATGATAAATCTTAATTTTGCATATTATTATATTGCCTGGTATTGTTTTTAAAACAACGAAACGCACATGCAGGAGTGTCGCTAGGCGCCCCGGGATGCTTTGTACAGTTTTAGTATTATATTTAATTTAATTATAACGTACGATTTAAGAGAAATGGACGTGCTGCGCTGTTGTGTGACCGCACCGTGTAGTCTGATTTTTGTTTGTAATGGATATTTTTAGTATAATTTTACGGTACTTTTTAAAAGAAAATAATTTAAATATGGCATAAACTGAATAAGGTTAAAAGCTTGATAAGCATACACTAGTACTATACGTAAATTTAAAACAGTTCAAGTGATAATATTATTTTTGAACGTGTCTGAGAATATTTTAATTTTATTTATAATCGATTTGTCAAAAAAATATTTGTACATCCCACTAATGTCCGATAATTTAATAAAGATTTATCTTAAAATTAACTGCTTTGCGGCATGTTTGGATATCCTAGCAGACATTTTTGGGATGGGTGTAGTTGATTGAATATTTTGAAGATAATCAAATCATCTTGCAATATAATGTAGTAGGGCCGGTGAACGCCGCTCTGTCGTCGAGCGCTCGCCGCTCCGCGACGCGGCCCCCCGGCAAATGTACGATAAAGTAGACTGATCGTGAAAAGATTCACGAATGCGAGAAAAATTAGGTGTGTCATAATTCCATTATGAGTAGCAGTTATTTGTGGGCATTATTGGGTGGGGAGATGATTACGATTAAGTGCGTACTGATTCCGTCTCGAAAGCGAAATGCGCGTTTAACATAACGTAAGTACTTACACGTGTCGGAGAAATCAGTTGTGGAAGATGGCAGCAGATTTTTTTCACTTAAATTTTTTCATTTTTATAGTAATTTATTTATTTTTATAGCGGTATTACTTTTGCATTCTGCGAGGTCTCGGCGCCGACGTGAGCCTTGGTCGCACTATTCTTGCGTAGCAAATATATGAAATTTTTTTTGTGATCTTTATAATGTTCTTTTTCACGGATACACTTTTTTTTATATACTCAAAAGTAATACAATGAAATGGAAGAAGACTGCCATATAAAATAATAGTTTATTAATTAGGTGACGAGATCGCGACATCCCCGTTGTACACGAGATAATTAAATGTGTCCCTCGTGTTTTACGGTTATTCTCGTACTCGAAGTACGCTGGCTTGCTAAAAAAGGGTCAGAGTGTGAAATGATGGTCTATTAGTTAGCGTTTTTAGAAACAGTTTCAGGCTTTGTTGTGATTATGAAATTAATAAAATGCGATGATTCCTGAAACCAATGAATTAATGATCAAAGACATTATTACCTTATTTCAAGTTTCATAGGATATACATGTATATAAATACAGTCGAACTCGGTTATAACGAGCGCGACAGGACCGACTAAATTTGCTCCTTATAGCCGGGACTCCTTATATCCGGGATAGGTAAATTTCACTTTCTAAATTTATTTGATTGTGTGAGTTATTTTCGAGAGCAACCAAATAAACATCCTTATTTTTCCTGAGCAATGAAACTGTAGAAGATGATAGTTTAACATTGAATAAACATTGATAGTGAAAATTTTTTACAGACTTCAAAATTTTTGGCCCCGCGTTCTATTTTATGACCGAGAGATGCTTTTGTTTGTTAGTGGACATGTTTCCGATAGAACAATTCGCGTTTAAGTGATTGGCGCTGATTAGGCTTTTAAACGCTAATACCATAAACTGCATAAAATAAACTGTCACCTCAAACGTATTGGAAATCCCTAATATGAACCCTAATTGAGTGCGAGCCGCTTTAAAATCAAAGTTCATTGTTATGAGTAGGAGGTACGTATTTGTTTTTTTTCTGTAACCCAAGCAACTATGTATGCAGAGTTTCTAAAATTTGCTCCGTATATCCGGGAATCGCGCTCCTTATAACCGAGAATTATTGTATGGGAATATGGGCAAATCAAATTCTATTCACAGTTTTGCTCATTATAGCCAAGATCTCCCTATACCCAAGCTCGTTATAACCGATTTCGACTGTATTAAGATTGTTTTGTATGGACCCAATCGTAACAACGTATAAATAATTTTATTAATACATTTTCATCACTTGACAGTCCCGTACTCTGACTTTATTTTAGAAATGTGGCATACGCCCGATGCAAAAATAACGGAGCGCGGATAGAAGCCCTTGCTGCGTGTATGCCCTTTACTGCGTCCCCGTTCTCGTCGCGATTTCGTTTTAACGGCTTGTTTTATTTAGTTTTAGTATCACCGATCAACCGTGCCGTCGTTTCGGGAGTGCAGCTTGGTTGCCCCGTCTTTTACATTTCTACTGCTGTAGGCGTCATGACCGAACTGCGTCGACGAGGCCCTCAGCTCTCATCGGATGCGTAAAGACTGCTCCGAAGTGACCGCACGGCTGATCAAATAGTCCATTATTATTATTATTAAATTTAAATTGCATTGTGTAAATAATCAATCTCAATGGGTCGATTTGACTTCTTATGAAATGTAACACGAGCATTGTTTCATTAGAGATTTATTTATGTAGAAACGTTCTAAGCGAGAATCATGTTTAGGATTGCAGAGATGTAATAAAAAGTATTTAAATGTTAAAACGGAGTCCGATCTATATTAAGGTCTTGTAAAAATCCAGTAATTGAAGTTTGCAATGTCGATATAAATTTTCTTGTAATTTAGAATAGTAATCTGCGGAGCCGCGCGTGCGAAATGAATGTACGAAGCTGAATCGACACCATTGAAAACTCATCTTCAATCAAATGTATTTCTTGAGTTCTCGCGACTCTATGACTCTTTAGTTTTTAAAATAACAAATATAATTTTGTATCAACTAAAATAATAGGTATTCAAATGAATTTTTTTTTTAATCTTATTAGTAATTTTTAGGGTATATACTTCTCATAAATTTTAGTTTTGAATAACTTACGCAATTAGTGAATAAAAATTGAATGAACATTTTAATCATTAAGAAACGCATAATTATGATACGATCATCCGATTACATTGTGTGTCCGATATGTATTAGTCTTAACTCGTAGAAAAATGTTTTAACGTTAGTTTAATTTGTTTTTATTTTTAAAACAAACATTATTCTGCAAGTATTTTTGTCACGGTTGTTTTTATTTTTTTTGTTTATATATAATTTTTTTTAAATACATTTCATACATACACAAATTTTGTTTTATTTTATTTTCAACACTGATTTATTTATTGTTTTTGGCATGTGTTTTATAGGGGATTATTTTTAACAATTTTCAAATATGATGGTCTCAATGCTTGCAGCTTTGCAGATGAATTTAAACTCGATACTGATGATTTATTTATCAATAACCTGTACGTTCAGGCCACACAACACTACTATGTCATTTTGCTTACTTTAAGATGCGTGTAAACAGATGAAATGTCGCTCTTTCTTATGAGATTTGGTGAAAAAGTTTGGTTTGCAACAATTGATCGACCTGCTCTTTGTCCAGATAAAGAGTGAAGGCACATTCAGGACATTATCATCCTTTTTAAGGCCCGGTTGGGCCATCTGAAGGAAAGGTAAAAAAGTCAAGTAACTTTTTTTACTAAAACGGGTTGCGCCATCGATGGTAAAAAATATTTTACTCGCCGAAGTACATACATGAGTAACTTTATTTTACTCTTCTGTCGGTGGGTAAAGGTAAAAACGTTGGTAAAAAAAATGGCCGTCCTCTCACAGCTGATTTGAAATGATTTAATTTGACATTTGTCCATATAGGTACTTGTCATTTGAATTTTGTCACTGTCATTATCGTATTGAAATTTGTAAACATTAAAATGAATCTTTTAATTTCGCCTTATTTTAGCGATGGTTTGACTTTGTTTCTTAGAATAGAGTGGTTTGTTTGAGCTGGTTTTGAATCGCAAAAGTACGTATTGCCAGTGGTAAAAAACTGAAATAAATCAAATTCCATAGACAAATGCGGTATTTGAGGTTTATTCCGCTTGGCACCCTATTAGCCTTATTATTGGTTTTACAGTGGTAAAAAAGACGTTTCTAGTTTACTCTCACCTAATAAAAAAGTAAGGTAAAAAAAATTACTTGGGTTAATTTTACTTCAGAGGGCGCAACCGGTCCTAAGAGGTTTGGGAACAGTTTCATCATGTACAGAAAAAAAAAACATCTTTTTAAAATGATCAGTCTTAACCAAGTTTTTCATTTAAAAATTGTCTGATGCTGTTTGTGAGGAGGGAATATGTGCACACAAAAAAGATTCAGAAAAATTGTAGAGACAGAATCACAGAGGCAAAGCTATTTATTCGGGAAATATTTATATCGCTCGCGATAAAACTATACCTCGCATACCACACCTTTGTCAAAATCAATTTTTTGTGTATTTGCCGTTAAAATGTGTGGATATGTAATCTGGCAAAAGCTTGTATCTTAAAAATAATTATTAGTGTCTCTTATTCCGTTAGAGCAAGCTATTTATTGTAAAGAATCTAGATATTATGCAGATTTTTGCCTCCCCTGTAAAATCTGTATTAACTGACTTACGAGGTATTGTTTTATCATGAGCGATACGCTAATTCGGAAGAATATTATACATAAATTACTTTAAAGATATGGAGATATCATTACCAGTTGCGAAATCTATGTACATATATAATGTCATGGGAAGAACAAATTCCATTTGAATATACGAAAGAAACTGATTTAGAACATATATATAGTCAGCCACTGAACTGAAGGCGAGAGTAAGGAATGCGAAGGAACACTAGATGTGCATGGTGAGTGGTATGAATCTCTACGCCCGCTCGAATTCGTGGAATCGATGTAGCACTAAATAGGGGTGGCTAGAGTGCCACCACTATAACTTGGCGTGCGAGGGAGGGCGCCCCTGTCGCGAAACAGAAGTTGCCGGGTTGTAAATTTATTACACTATACATAATGTACTGAATGTCCGGTGACCAGTGTCAGAGGCTTCAATATAAATTTGGTCGGGTAACAGCGCGCTCCGCGGCGACCGCTCTATCTGTCAAACTGTCAGACGGTAATGTCGGTCCATTATTTGCTTTTTCAGCTTCACAAAACTTTAATACTTCATTGGCAATTGTTCTTGCACCACCCCGGACTGTTTTGGTTGTTTTGGACATAATAATTCAGTGTATATTGGTAATCAAGATGTCACAGCTCCCGAGCAAATACAAAATTGTACTGAATTGCAGGGCGAGGGGTTACCGCCGGGTGCGGGCGGGGCGGGTTATAGTTCCAATCTTGCCGCACGCCAAGTTATGTTGGGCAGGCAATAGCAGGTAGAGAGACGCGCGGGGAATGAGACCCCTTCTCACCGCACTTCAGTCCCCGCTCGCCATTAGCTCGTTGGCCTACTATAAATATGTACAATATTCAAAAATTTCATAACGTGTGGATGTTCTTACGGTGGAATTGTTACTGTTGCATTGTGTAAAGTGATCACTTAAGTCAGCTCATACAGACCACAGACCCTGGGCCACCCTATTAAGATTTTCATAGATGTTTCCCATATAAATAGCTTCGTCTCTGTTAGACTTCGGTAATTTATCATAATTAATAATATTATTGTTCTATTTTTAATCCGTTACCACATTTATCACCATTGTGATGACTTTTTTTCTGAAATTAGTATTATTTCGAAGCTAGTTTACAGGTTATGCATTGTATTTATTGGAATTGCGCTCGAACCATACTAAATCAACCTGCTCTGGAAGAAAGAAAATCGCACGCTGAATGGTAGCAGGCCACCTTATAAAGATTTTCATACATGATTCCCATATAAATAGCTTTGTCTCTGTGAGACTTCTATAATTTATCTTAATTATATTGTTTTCAACAAAATTCAGTAATTGTGTTCTCAGAACGTACCTATATATATAAATATTGTTAAAAAAGGTTCATTTGCAAGCTTAAATAAAATTATTTATTTATTGGATCCAGACAGTGAAGACGAATCAAAAAGCGCATTACTTGTCTCATACCACCCCTACATATTGTTATTAATTTTATTTCAAGTTATTTTTTTTGTGGAAATGTTTTTTTTCTCTCGAATACGCCACCTGTAACAATGTTCTTATATGGGGTGTCTCACAGCTAGTAGTAAAAAGTTCAGCGAAGTCTTCATTCTATTTTGAATAGAAAATATTCCTTACACTTTTGGAGAAATGTCGACAGTTGCGAAGGTAAGCGTCATCAAAGTTTGCCTTTTTTTTCAATATTTCTGACTTATTTTCTGTAAAGTGTTGCAAGTTCAAAAATTCGCTTTAATACAAGTCTAACTTTTCGATAACTTTATTTGACTAGTATCAAAGCGAATAAATTTTTAATATTCCATGTAAGGTACTGCAGTGATAGTCCAAAAATTTACTGAAATTAAGTAAAAAGTACTTAAGTTAGACGTTGCTTATCTCTTATTTACTTAAGTTAGACGTTACTGTCGACATTTCACCCAAAATGTAAAGAATATTTTCTAGAAGACTCCCTCGATGTTTTTGCTACTAGCTCTGAGACACCTGTATACCACATCTCCATCTGCAAATATTCTATAAAATGTTGCGCGTTTTACCTGGAAAGCCTCCGTAAAATATATTCTGCGTTGAATGAAAGCTTGTTATCCTCAACCACTCAAAGAAATTGCCGATTCGAAATGGAAATGTATAAAGATGCCGCGCTTGTTTTAAAATAATGAAATATCTAGGAATAATAGTAATAAGTATGATATTGTTATATTGGTGGAAGTGTCATATATGTAATATTTAAGATGGTTTGGGCAAGTTGAATTTTGTAACTGAATTTTTACTGTGGATGTTTCATTTGGTGCAGTACAAATGTATACCTAATAATAATATTACAAATATCTGTTAGATATGTATTATTTTCAATTTCGAGGACTATTTAACCAAAGTGGATTCCAAGCATTTTATGCTGTAAGTATTTTGCATAGAATAAAGTATATGTATGTCATTTAAGAATCCAGTATGTATTTATATATAAACATATATATTATATATGAAGACGGTGATTTTACGAATACAATGGAAGGCAATCTATAACACAACGTGGTTGTTGAAATCCACGATGAATTCATTAAAAGTTTTTTGAAATTGTATGTAAAATTGATTATAACATTAAAAAATTAAAACAATGAATAATATTAGTGGTTTGTAATAATTTTTACACTGCGACGTGTAAAATTTGATTAAATAATATAAAATAATTAAGCAAACGCAATATTATTTTGTACAAATTGACGTATTATTTTTGTTATTTACACAAGACGCGAGATAAAATTAGATTTACATCTGTCGCAGCTGAAAATTTTAGCGTTGGTTTGAGTTGAATTTTCATTTTTAATTAACCACCTATAAAAATGACAGATTGTCAATTTTGGAATTTGTTTCACGGTGAATAAAATTGCTTTTGATATACATAATCTATATTTGAAGATACTCTATGTTGGATAATTTAGGTACATAGTTGTGTTAAGAAGAAAAAAGCTATTAAAAATGAATAAATGTGTAAGTGAGTAGAAGGCAAGGCGTTGATTACGGCGAATCGGTTGGCTCAGTATTTTTTAAGGATCGGTGAGTCGGACTGTTCTTGGACAGAGCGCAGTGTAAAGTTATTCATTAATTTATATATGTAAGGAAAAAATATATGGTTGTATGTAAAAGGATTCTGAATTTATTTGTATTAAAAAATAGAAATTGTATGCCGTATTATAAACTGGAGTTTTATTTATTATACAGAGGTAAATATACGAGGTGTGACACTTTTCATGTTTAAACTAATACAAGCATATTTCCAATTTGCATACTGGGAATTAATAAAGCACTAGGCGCCGAAAATATATATTTTAAGATAAGCATACAGATTAGTACTATATGCCTTCGCCAACACATTAAACACTGCACTGAAGCTATCTGTGTCATTTTCCTAGTTATATGGGAATGCATATCGTGTGCCATGTCATTTTTTTTATAAATAGGGCACTAAACTAGATGAGTATTTTGTAGTTTTAAGTATTAAAATGGTTTTGAAAATATTAATGAAAAAGTGTGTAAAATGGCACACAAAGAGTGAAAAAGACTATTCACTTTTTACGTTGTATTTTAAAATAAACATTGTGGCACTTAGTGCTTTATTCATTTCCAGTACTCAATTGATGGAGCCAGTTGAAAAATAAGCTACTGGAAAGCAGATTCATATCTGCAATTTCATATAAAAATGGGTTATAGAAATTTACCAGTCACTGTAAGACTTTCTGGACAAAACAACATAGTTAGATATCTTGCCTTTACGCCTGACATGGCTCACTGCTATTTGCAGCTATATCCAAAATGGAAAACTGCACTAAAGGGCCAAAGATTTTTTAGAATAACTGATATCCAACAGAATTCTGGAAAATAGATGCGCAAGGTGAGTAAGTATTTTGAAGATGACAGTGACCACTAATATTTTATTATTATTATTATTGATAATGGGCAGGCAGCTTAAGCTGATAGGCCCATATCACTGTCTCTCATTTGAATATCCAGCCTATTCTTAAATTGGTTGACACTGGCTGCAGACACAACGCCCTCAGGCAAACTGTTCCACATATTGACCACTCTATTGCTTAATGCATGCTTTCTTGGGTTACACGTATACATATATATTTTTTAAAGCTGCATTCTAAGATTAACAAGAATTGAAACCAGTGAGGCAGATTCTTATATTTGTTCCAAATGGCCTGCAACATGGCCAGCCTACCTATTAGGAGGACATACAACCCCATCTAAAGGTACAGATACACATACTTATTACTGGCATGCTCAAAACCAGCATGCCCTAACAACTGTACACACTTGCTCATTATTAGCATGCTCATAAATAAGCATGCTCAAAGCCTTACTTGCATTCGTTATCGTACGAACTGCTGAAAAAAGAGTCCCGGGGAAAAAGGAACAGAGTATCGTACGCTATTGTAAGATTGAGTATGTTATTTTAGTCACCGTGACTTCAAATTACCAGATTTTTCTGCATTTGCTACATTTGAAATCATGGTAGTATGGGAATAACGTGTGTATTTATAATACGTCAATGAGAATAGATATGATTTTAGACATAATTTTAAAAAGGAATAAATAAATTTTTTTGGTTTGGTTTGGTGGAATAAACATATTTTGGTTTCATTACAAGGTTAAAATACTAATATTATGAGAATGCCTGATGAAAAGAATCCAAAGCTAGATTTCAGAACAAATCCAAGCTCGAGAAGACCTGTACATCCGATTGGACAAAGCTGGAATAATCCAAGAATATGGTCCCGTTGTTCACACAATGAATATAAGTATTTCACTATATAATTTAATGTTCTGTTAATTTAATCTAACTAAAATAATCGTAATCTAAATTAAACAAACCAAACCTAATAACCTAACCAAACCAAACCTAATAACCTAACCTATCCTCATATATTGCCTATGAAATGTCAAAATATGCAGTGCATTTTTCGAAACTTTAAGGTGTAATATCTTATTTAATACTTACTTTTTAAACGTAAATTATCTTTCTTTTTGTTATTAGCACATTCAATAATATAGTGAAATAATCATTTTCGTTGTATGTGCAATGGGACCATTATCTTGGATTTAGCCGAAGTATCTTTTAATCAGATAAAATAATAGAATAAAACTGAGAATATCTTAACTGATTGAGTCAACTGGAGGTTGAAATTAATAAATTAAGCTTATTGATTTTATTTTTATATATATTTTATTTTTTGAGAAAATCATCAAAATTATATAGCAAATTTCAAATCTGTCAAAATAATTTTGAATGTGGACTGTCCTGTCACCGGCAGGAAAATTAAAGATGAGTGTTTACTTAGCTAGTGTGGTAAGTAGGTACCTACTTTTATAAGTTTCCACCTCGGTTAATGATCTATAACACACTTCGCATATATAGGATGAGAGCAATGTTACGATATAAATATTGGGCCTACCACACGCACAAGTATCACCACACTTTTGCATGCACATGCAGGTTGCACCGTGTACAAAACACAACTACACGTACGGTGTTCCGTGTACAAACGTGTGTGTAGTTGGTGTTTTGTATACGGTGCTCCGTTTACAGACCGACATGCGCATGCAAAAGTATGCGTGTGGTAGGCCCATATCATTGTGTATTAGGTGAAAACTGGTCAATTGGTCTTATTCTGAAAATAGCCATATTGCTATTTCTGTATCTTGGCAGTTATTGTAAAAAAATTGTAATGATGTCAATGTTGAAGTTTTAAGTTTGACAGGTTTGAAATTAATGAATTCAACGAATCAGAGAGCTCTAAAATGTAAATAAACATTAAGTTATTCACGAATTGTGAATAATTTGAATAGCAATGTTGCTATTTCCAAAATCCGGCCGAATGACAGGAAATAAATTGTATTTCCAACATAATTGTTAGAATAGGTTGGTCTAGTGGTAAAGACTCTCACCTAATGATCCAGTGGTCGGCGGTTTGAGTTCCATTACCATCTGACACCTATTTCAGTTTTAGTATTCATACGACATGGACACAGAAAACTAAAATTAGAATATTTAACAATAAAAAAGTTGATATAGCCTTAAAAACTTATCTGCATAATGGATAAAAGTGGAACTAACATTGTCATGTTGGATACATATCAGCTGTCAGATTCTGTTTAGCTGCGAGTTCACAAGTGTCTTGATTATTTTTTTGTTTGCTACCAACCCAAAAGCTATTAAAAGTGATATCCAGATTATTTTCAAAATGTATATGTTTTTGGAAAAGGATCTCAAAGCTCCAATCGTACTGTCTGATCCAATCATTACCGTCGCTATTGCCCATTGATCAAACAAGTTCATAAGTAGATTACTGTAGATTTTGAGCAGATGTGCGCCAGAATGATGGCGGTGAGCATGACCCCTAAGCATGAGAGATAATTGTTGTTTGTGTTTTTTTCTCCTGAAATTGTATATTTTCCTTTGATTTTTAAATAAATACCGTTTTGCTTAACATTTAACATGCACATTTTGATAAATTTATAAGAATGATGATTGGCATTGTATATTTTTGTCTCACGTCTTATGCTGTTTAACTTTATTAAGAAAAAAATACCAAAAAATGTGATAATTTTTAGACTGTGGGCAACACTGGGGCACACTCATCAATTCTACAAATAAATTTTTCGGAGATTTAGATACCTACTTGCTTTCTGGTGCAGAATGAAATAATTATTGAAGCAGTTAGACACGCAAAGATCAGTAGATTCATTAGACATGATGGAGTATCCAAAGAACAATACATATGTGTTGGCACGTTACAAAATGCCAGACGATTGTGGAATGTTTGAAAAAGGGTTAAAATGAAAAAATCTCATATATATAATCATTAAAATATTTTATGTCACCAGTCAAACATAATATATCACAAAATAAGACTTATTGCGCTATTTCAATTTGAAATTGCTTAAAACAGAAGGAAAATATTTTGAATTTTCCAGTCGATATTACAGAAATATATTTATGCACTCTTCTTCGGCTTTTGTTTCTTCTTGTTTTTATTCTTCTTAGGCTTGGCCGCCGCCATCTCCGCCGGGGAAGTAGCTTGCTTTCTCACCGCGTTCAATTTTGCATTTTTACTCTAAAAAAAAAGAAGATATTCAATCAAATAAAAAAACAAAGATAGAAACTGATGCTTAATGAGATAGGACTCAACAATCGATAGATGAACCGGCAATGGGAAAAATTTAATTATATAACATTGATTATAAACATTTTAAAATTTAATTAATTAGAAAACAGTTTCTTAGGGGCGGTTATTTGAACGCTGGTAATCATTTTTGCAACAATCTACGCTATATGCTAAACCTTTCCTCCCTGGTGACGAGTTGACATTGACTCTTAATTACGTGAATATCTCTGTAATATATTTATGTATTCAATAAAATACTTGCAATATACAAGGTTATTTGGAAAACATTACCAACCTCGCAAGACTATATTCCTGCTTAAATTATGAGTCGAAAATGTTCAAGAAGCCATGACATAATATCAATAGTTATGGAGATATGCGACATCAAAGTTTGCATTTTTTTTTCAATATTTCTGACTTATTTTTTGAAAAACTATCATTACAGTAACTTATATCTAATATGAAAAATTCATTCCCTTCAATACAAGTCAAATAAAATGATAAAAACCTTCCAATTCCAATTGGAATTTTTTCGGGGTTTTTATTATTTTATTTAAAATTCTTATTGAAACAAATGAATTTTTGTCAGTTATGAATTGACTTGAACATTTTTGACTCATAATCAAGGCAGGAATCCACCTGTAAAGTATTGTGGAGTAGCTCTGTTACACTCTGTATTTATTTATCCAATAAAATAATTACAATTCCAATTATAATAATTTCGTTGTCTGTCCGCCATAACTTTGTGTAATTTTTTTATATATAAATAAATATCTACTTAGTCCTTAGGAACTGACATGCAAATGTACCGTCATTTTTGACGGGTTACAGCTAGTACATAAATATTTACTGGACACAACAAAATAAAATATTTTCTTAATTTTTTTTTTTAAATAGAGATGTGAACACGGAATGGGTGTCGCATCAATATTCTTACTATTCTCAAAATAAGCTAAATGCTTGCGCTATACAAATAGGACTAACTTGATGATGTCCTGGAATGGGGCTCGAACCACCGACCATCAGATCGCTAGACGAGCGTCATGACCATTGTACCAACAAGCTACACAAGTTGATTTTAATTTGTCAACAGGTATTGTAGGGCACAGGGAGGATAGCGCATGGTGCACAGAATGCCGGATTTGGCAGACTTATATCTTCGCTCTTTAGTAGCGGCATTTAGCCGAGTCTGCGCATCTGCTGGGTCCAGGAGAGATTTGGTTTTGACACTTATAGGGCAGTTAAAAATATCTGGTTCAAATTCGGAACGGATGGAGCAATGGCCGAGACACATCCTGCAAATCATCAAAGTGTCAAGTCCTGTGGAACTAGGCGCAAGTCGAGACAGCTGACTGGATGGGGGCAAAATGTCATCCTCTTGATCATTGAGTAAGGTTCGAGTGAGTTTGCCACTGAAGTACTACAAGACTATTCTAGTACAAAATTCTTTGAGGAGTAAGACGTCAACAAATAAAGTTTTTGAATTTGAAAAAATTACCATAAGTCCAGATCTCCCTTTGCTCTTGTCGGCGAATAAAACCGTTATCTTCTTCTCACCGATAATACTTCCGTGCAACTCAAGGGCTTTCTGGAATAAAAAAATTATACATTTATTTAGAATTGTAATGAAATAATAATTTTTATACAGCGCAAACATTGTTTATGGCAGGTGAGACAATATCGATGGCTCAGTTCCATACGATATAAGTAAAAAAATTGAAGTTTTGAGTTATATTACCCATTGTATTCAAAAATCGTTCTTTTTCAGTTACACAAAAGTATGATTCGAAAAAATATTGGTTTTCTATTTATAGACAAATGTTTTCATATGGAATTAAATAAATTAAACAATCTCTCAGTTCCATAAAAATACAATTTGAGATATCATCGCTGTATGGAAATATATTTTAGTGAATTATGGTGCTCCATAGACAAAAAACTCACACCAGTTGATAGCTTGCAGTTTCTTGCTCAAATCGGTTGAGGTGATTATCGACTTAAAGGTATTTTAAAGTGTCCGAGGTTTAATTTTTAATCGTGAATTACTATCTTATTGAGATTTCGAGATAAAACGTTACTTGTTGTTACTTTATAGTCGATAGAATGAATAAATCCGAGTCTCATTTGCCGAATGAAAGCCAATTCCCGGGAGTACACGTACAACCAACAACGCATACAATTTTGCGATAGATGGGGCCCAAATATAAGTAATACAGCGATTCAAACTGCACTCAAAAAAAATAATGAGAATAGAGTGTTGATTTTGGATTTAAGGGGAAAGCGTGGAAAGGGTGGAGTAATAATTGATGATGAAGTAAAGGAGAACATCCGTAATCATATCAAATTATTTCCAGTGATTCCGTCCCATTATTGTAGAGCTCAGAGTGAAAAAATGTACCTCAACAGAGCTGTTCTTGAAAAATGTGCACACACTCTTATTGAGAGGAAATCTAATTTAAAGATAATTTTTGGACTACATCTGGTGGAGAAACATGAAAACAATACGAATACTGCTCCTACCTGTCTGCTGGGTTCATCGGCTAACTGGATGTAGGCGAATCTCTTTGTCTTGTTTCTCCTGGGAACTGGGATCTTCACTTTCTGCAAGGTGCCGGCTGATTTGAAGTGTTCAATAATCTGAAAATATAAAAGTCATTCAGATAATTAAGCTTTTGTTATCATGGAGCGAATTTATTGTTTCAGAGGCAAGTTAATAGAACTTCACAATCACACATATGGAAATAAAAACACTTGTTTGTAAAGTTCAATTTTCTGAGACGCCTTTTGCCTTATGACTACATTTTCAATCTCAATTTGAGATTGATAATGAACCGTATGTAACCCGACGATTACCAGATATGGATGCTAAACGAACAAACATGCTCTAGAGTCCATGTGGCTGAAATTAAATACTTGAGAGGAGTGACAGGGGTTACGAAATGGGAATGAATAAGAAACTCGACGATCTGAGACGATCCAACCACTGCTACTCTTCATAGAAAAATCACAAATGAGGTGGCTTAGGCACGTACTAAGAATGTCTGATGGCCGAATTCCTAGGAAAATACTGAGTGATTCCTGAGGGTAGACTTCCAGTGGGCCGCCCCGTTGAGCGAGGCAACTCAAGAAACTGTGTGAGGAAAGGATGGGACTACAATCGACAGAGGCCGCACAATCAGCGCAAGACAGGGACAAATGGCGGCGTCTTGTCGATGCAATGGGTCCCCGACCTGAATAGGATAAGGGAAAGAAGATGAGATTGATAATGCCCTTATAAGGCGAAATGCGTCTCAGAAAATGAAAAAGAAAAAAAAAACAAGTGTTTTTATTTCCACGTGATCATGAAACTAGTTTTGTTATTGTAATAACGTAATTTGGAAACCTACGTATTTCAACTGTTCCATTAAATGATGTGGTTGGTTGGAAGAAATCGCCAATTGGTAATAAACTCATTGTAATAGTACGTATGCAAAAAACAAATAAATAAATTCAGTGATAAATTCAACATAGAAAATAATCCGTGAGACCTGTAGTAATATAAAAACATACCACATCATTTGTAATTTCTTTTGGCAAGTTTCCAACGAACAGGAAGAACTTGTCATCCTTCAGTGGCCTCTTGGCCTTGCCGTCAGCCGCCTTTCCATTTTGCTTTTGGGCGCTCTTGGCCGCTTTCTTCTCCTTTTTCGCGGGTTTTACTTTCTCTGTTGCTTTGTCGTCTTCATCGGAATCATCCTCCATGTCTTCATCACTGTCGACTAAGGATTCATCAGATTCAGTCTTGGCGGAAGCTGTTGACGTATCCAGGGAACTTTTCTTGTGTTGCTTTTTTTCGGCGCTCAGCAACCTGAAAAATAGTCAATTTAAGTTGCAAGGTAGCTTTTGTGTTAAGAAGCTTAAAAACGATGGACTGCAGAAAAAAATTTGTGTTTTGAAATTTGCTAGCGCCTAAATTTGACTTCATTTAAGTAATCAGGGTCCTTTATTACGCCAGGAAAAAAAATGAACAAAATCAGTGTTTCTTGATATTGTTAACTTAAGCCTTGTATCTGACTGTGTCGATGATTAGCAATTGATTTTTTGCAGTTCGTTAGGCAACCATCGACACTAGACAACAATTATATCTTAGTTATCAATCATCAATACAATCAGATACAAATCCCAAATAACTATACTGAAAATAACCAGTTAAAATAACGGTTTAACCTTCACTAATAATTCTCACCTAGAAAGAAGTTTTTCTAGCATCAAGATATTTCTCTGAGCCGCTTTGCTGTGCGGCTCGGCCTTATTCTTAAGTTTAGCCAGTTTTCTGGCCACCAGCTTAGGATCCGCGAGGCCCAACTTGGATTTCCCCTTGAGAATAATCTCCTTCTTCATCTTGGACTTCAATCTGTTCTTGATTCGCTTAGTGAGGGTCACCGCACTGTCATCTTCCTTCTCATTATCCGAAGCTTCGGTGGTTTTGGCCGCGATTTCTTTTTTTACGGGGGTGACAAGAGGGGAGTCTGTGGGAGCAGCGCTTTTCTTTTTCTTTTGGTGTTTTTTCTTCTTTTTGCCGGCAATATTGGTGACGGCGTCTTTCAATTGGTTTTCATCGATCTTTTTTGATGGAACGGCTTTTTTGTTGTTTAGCAGGGGCGACTGGGGAGGTTTCTTGGCAATCTTTTGTTGATTTACGCCGCCGACAGTCTTCTGATGGTCCTTAGCGATCACGGATCCACCTTTCCGTTGCGTGGTTTCAACATTTTTATTTCCGTTTTCACTTCTTTGTTTCTTATTTTTCTTACCCATTTTGATTTTACAATGAGACTTGACTGATATATTGTCTCTGCTGATAAAACCGAACGAAGTTTATGTGAGGAAAACAAATACTTAAAAGTTGAAACTAAAACACGCGGCGACTGCCACGCGACTGCGGCAATCATTTGACACACGAAAAAATGCGCATTGCGCATGTCAATTTTAGGTTATGTTATTATCTTATCTATGGTTATGTTATTTGCCGGTTCGATTGCCATATAATAAAAAATTATAGGTAGGTACGACCGCTAAAAAATAAAGTTCTCGTCGCATTTTTCAATTATTACTGTGATGTACCGGAATATGACGCGAACCAGGTTATTAATTTTGTCCTAGGGCAATACCGAAATCAAAGCGCCCATGTTTCGAAGATCACGCGCCATGTGGTCACAGCCAGGGCAGCCCCGGCATGTTCGATCTTTTGTTCGAGGACGAAATATGTGACCTATTGTTCAAAAAAATAACATTGCGACGGACGATCGCTCTTAGGATAGCCCGCCATAAAACATATGAAACAATGAATTAGAAAGTTAGGGTTGCCGAGGGCGTTGGGCATCGCCGAAGACATTAATAGTGCACGGCCTTTTGTTAGGATGGACAATACGTTCGCAACCTTTTGTTCTTAAGTAACATCTTGGAAGGGTAAAAACGGTAAACCTTTTCTTGCAGCGGGACGTATATCTCTAACCCCGATTAAACAATAGAAAGAACATCTTGGCCAAATGCGAACACATGGGACAACGGTTTAGAAAGCTGCGTTTTGTTAGAGAAGTCGCCATTGTTTTGGGAAAGACATTTTTTAGAAAAACAAGATAATAATTCCGAAAGTCGTCGCAGTAAACTTACTATTGTCCTCGACAGACAATAGAGATGTTTTAGAAAGCGCTGACATACCGATCCCCCACATGGCGACACTATCCGCGAGATGTAGGATCGTATAAATTATATTATTATTATAAGGGCGCGAAGATCCCGCAACGCACGACCAGGCGGTCATTATCAATAAAAATAACAGGGGTCAATCAATTAAGAAGGTAGAGGCCGAATTAGAAATTGAGGCAAAGTGGTGAATCATAATATCAATGTAATATGTACCTAATTAATGAGCAACTGATATGTTTAATTTAAGTAAGGTAATGATTGTTTAGATAACCCAGGCCACCTCTACAGGTGGATGTTACTCGTTTTATATGTAGTTTCCTCATTTATTCCGTATTCTATTGTTAAGTACCGAAATGAACGGGACATTGCAATTTGAAATAATAACGAGATCATCCCGAATTAATCTAACTTGTAGCAAATAATAAAAAATGTATTGATCGTAACAAAAGGAAAAAAAACTTGATTGTATTATTGCCGACGATGTTTGATATTGATGTAATATATAATATATAACGTAATAGAATATTATCTCGTGAAAAAATGTAACACGGTTGAAGAGATATAAGATTCCGACTTTTTAGTCTTTTGAAATCTGTCTGCAGAATGAATTTTAGCACACGGGGTTGAAACAAAATAGTTTAATTAATTGCAAATAAGTAAATGCCGTGTTGGAATAAACATTAATATTACTTTAGATCGAGGCTTTCATGTCTTATGTTTTCATGTATTACACCTAGTTGAATAATGTTAATTTGTGAGTTTTAATTATTTTTAAGAATAATGTTAATTTGTCATTAGTTATTCAAGCTCCCAATATTGTGTTTTTTTTTTATACAAATTTGTAGGTTGTAGGTATATAACCTATCTGTAAACATGCAATTATTGTTTTGATTACTCGTTTAAGCAATATAATTTGTCGGTCTATTTTAAAATAGTTGTTTTAATCTAGTAATAATAAAGCTCAAAATAATTCTTGTTTGGAAAATTTTCAATTGTCTGCCTGGTGGAATGTGGCTTATCTAATTTTTTTAGTGTTCTCTATTTTTATTCTTTTCTTATATTCTGATACCAGGGGTGGAAGAAGGCTGATTTGATAAGATAATGATTAGTATAATGAAAGTCCAAAAAAAATGTTTTGCATTCAATCCAGCCTACATATTGAAGTAAGAATTTTCATTATTTAGGTGTAAATAATGTTACATTAATTAATTTACGCCAAGTTTTCTTAATTTTTCTTCTAGTAATAAGGTTTAACATAATTTCTTGAAAAAAAAAGTGTTTATCGAATTTGATTATGTTAGTATATGTAAGCATTCCTTTTGGGAAAGTGGCGTTGATGCAAATTCATGTACTTTGTAATCCCAAAAGAAATTACAAAGATGTATACAGAACATTAAC